>OY992882.1:10926178-11068678 GCA_963921405.1 Cepaea hortensis
CACTTTTGCCGTCAAGCGTCGTGAGGAGGAATAGTTGACGTTCCAGCGCCCGATGGGTGGCATTGGATAGTGTCATTCCGTGTGACTGTACAATGTTTTTGATGACGTCAATCGGACGTTCTCTTGCTCTCGTATTAAATCTTCTTTGATGTAGAGCCGAGTCTGATAGTTGATGGTGTTGCATTCTAACGAGATGGCCAAACCATTTAATCTCCTGTCTTCAGTGTTGCCATTTTAGTGCGACAAGTCATTTAGTGCCAAAATTTTGCTTTTGGAGCGGCCGCGTAAATTTAGTGCTTCACAAAATTGTTTTGGTGCTTTTTTGGGGTGGGTAAAAATTACTTTAAAAATCATTTTGGGAACACTAAAAAGCCGAATTTGAACTGATGCGAGGGAGTAAAACAGTCTTACTACGTTACCGCGCAATATTCAACTAATTTAACTCCCTTTAATATGAAGTAGTTGAAGTGAGTGACTGCAACGCGCAGCAATATGCAATGCATTAAAAGATTGTTTAAACAAGAATGGACTTGAGTTGCAAAGACTAGTTGCACTCGCCACTGACAATGCATCTGTCATGACAGGTGTAAACAATGGAGTATATGCAAAATTAAAATCCGTAGTTCCTCATCTGGTACTAGTTAGGTGTGTATGTCATTCCCTTCAGCTGGCAGTGTCACAGGCTGCAGCTGCTTGCCTGTCCAGGAACATAGAGTTCATGATTAGAGAAACATATAACTGGTTTTCTCACTCAAGTCTTCGTCAAGCAAAGTACAGGGAGCTTTTTGCTTTATTAAATAATTGACAACATCCGCTGAAGTTTGTTCAATTAAGCCAGACACGATGGATGTCCATTCAATCTGCCATTGTCAGAATATTGCAGCAGTGGGTCGAGCTCAGAACTCATTTTGATATACCAAGACTCAACGAGCGCTGTTATACAGCAAACCTTCTACATTCTATGTTTAGCGACATGAAAAACTATGTGTATCTCATATTTCTCAAGCATGTTCTCGGAGAATTTCAAAGTATGAATAAGAAATTCGAAGCAGATATACAGGATCCAACAAAACTACTCAGCGATCTTGTCCAACTTACTGATTCTATCAGTTCAAAGATTGCTACTCCTGGGGAAAAAAAATAACAGAAAGTGAAGCTATTCAAGATTACTTAGATCCTAATACCAATCTAGGCTACGAGTTTGAGAAAGAAATAGCAGGCTACAAGTTTCCTGATGAGAAAGAAATTCGTGGAATGTGCATCCAGTTTTTAATAGAGCTGTTGACACAGCTGCGATTATTTTGCCCGATAACGTTTGAGTTTTGCAGTCCATGTCATGTCTTAGTGGAAGTGAATGTCTACAGCTCCAGTGGAGAAAACTTCATCATATGCAGTGGACACAGACCTCTGACACACTTGGACTGTGGGCAGAAATAGCCTCATACAGGGATGCCACCGGTGAAAATCCTTTCCAAGATCTTACAGATTTAGCTTTAACTGTGCTCATTTTACCTCATTCTAATGCGGACGTGGAGCGTATTTTCAGTCAGATGGGAGTTATAAAATCAAAATTGCGGAATAGAGTGAACATCAAGAGTTTGACAGCTGTTTTGACTATTAGATATGGAATGAAAAGATATGGCAAATGCTGTCATGATTATAAACTACCTAAGGATATTCTACGACAAATTGGATCACAGGAATCATATACACGTTTCTTTCAATCATCATCATCA
The DNA here is from genome assembly GCA_963921405.1 of Cepaea hortensis. Lineage (NCBI taxonomy): Eukaryota > Metazoa > Mollusca > Gastropoda > Stylommatophora > Helicidae > Cepaea > Cepaea hortensis. The sequence goes on from OY992882.1 coordinate 10,927,915, forward strand.
TCATCATTGCAAGAGCAAACACAGCAGGAAATAGCTATAGAAACTGAAGAGGAGTTGTCTGACTGGGATTTGGCAGATCTGGAATAAACTTCATTCTAATATTCAGTGATAATAATAAATTATAATGTGCTACTTTATAACATTTTGAATGAATACCACCAGTGCTTGTTTTAGTGCTTTCCCCCCAAAAATAGTATTGCAATTTGGTGCTTTTTTGGCTCAAAAGTAGTTCTGATTGGGATTTGGCGGATCTGGAATAAACTTTATTCTAATATTCATTGATAATAATAAATTATAATGTGTTACCTTGTTACATTTGTATTAAAAACAGTTGGTGCTTTTTTTTTTTTTTGGTGCTTTTTGGGGTCGATTTTGGTGCTTTTTCATTAAAGACGGTGGCAACGCTGCCTGTCTTTCAATAAATGTGGCACAAGGTATTGATCCCACTGTTTTTCTGATATCATCATTTCTTACTCGGTCTCGGGTAGTTAAGTTGGCAGCTTTTCTCAAGAATCTCATCTCGCAGGTGTTGAATTTGCGTAAGTGTGGTTTTGATATGTCCAAGTTGGTAGCATATGGTATGTGAACGATACTTCCTATAATTTATGCTATTACTGGGCAGAATCCGTAGCGCTGATAACCGACTTACTTCCTGTTCTTAGCGAAGGCAGGAAGTCATGGATCATTTGATCAGGGCACTCTCGCAGCATCATTGCGACTCTGGCTTTTTCTATTTTGAATGCCTCGGTAACGGATTTGAAGCTTAACCCGTGCTTTGTCTGTCTGCGGTGCAGACATCCTTAAGACCCGGTGAGACTTCTAGCGACTTCCACATGGCTTTGTTGATCGTCTTCCATGTAGTCTCCAATGCGCTCCTGTTTATATCCTAGAGAAACAGGGGCAATAGGATCCCCGGAATCAACATACTCGAGGCACCAAATTTTGAATTGTCCTATCAGTCTGCTACAGAGACAGCTTGTAGACTGATCCACATTGCCTCCCGTTTGTGCTGTATTGCATTATTGTACGTCAACGAGGCCTAGAATTTATCATAGGTTCCTCCATTATTGTGGGAATTTCCTGGTTTGCCACCATTAATAAATTAAGTGTCATTGGATGATTAACCGTCTTAGAGGACTTCCAGTATCTGCCATCGTCTTATATGCAATGGTTGATTGATTGATTGATTGATTTAAGAACCGACATCACAGCATTCGGGGCATTCCCATTAGCGCTCCATCCCCATCCTCAGAAGCCAGCGAAGAGTTCCAACCCCAATAGTACCAGTAGCAATCTGATTATATGTGCGTCTCACCTTTCCTCTGAGCGTCGAGCATCGGCCAGATCCCCTCGTCACTCCACGCTGTCGCATTCTTGCCAGACCATGGTGATCCATTTGCTCCTCCGTGGTGTACACGTGCTCCCACAAGGCCGCAACCCCGTCTGCCTTATCATGCACCAATACTCCACCAAGTTCTGCAGAGCCAGCCAATCTGTCCGCCTGTTCATTCCCCAGCACACCAGCATGCCCCGGAGAAAAGATCCAGACGATGCTTGCCACCCGTGACTTCCGAAGCGAAGCAAACCACTCGGCACGAAGCTTGTCTGTCCTCACCCTACTCAGCATGCTTTCTGAGTCAGTTACAATCGCGATGTGTGTGTGTGTATCGTATTGTGCTGATGAAACTCCTTTAATTTGATATATAATACAACATACATGCTACCATATTAACAACTTTTAAGTTTTAACTGTGACACATCCCTACTTTTCATTTTCCGCCACCCATTTATTTTTGTTAGCTCCAAACCTAATTTTTGTTTAGCACTGAATCTATCAACTTCAAGATCTAGAACTGTCTTGATTTCTAAGGTTTCAAGCTCATCCCGCGCAAGCCGATCAGTTCACTAGACGTAATTGCATGTTGCGTGTATGACTCTTCTTTGGAGCCCGGTATTTTAGTGTCTTCCATGAAAGCCTTCTGTAGCGATAGCCCGTATGTGGTTCTACATGCAGATTTCATCATCGTGTGTTGCCTTTTCAGGAAGTTTAGACATCTTGTATACATTGTGTGTGTGTGTGTGTGTGTGTGTGTGTGTGCGTGTGCGTGTATGCGTGCATGCGTGTGTGCGTGCATGTGTGTGTGTGTTGGCACCGTTGGGACCATTTGCTGAACTGCAACAGGCTTTCTTAATCGCTGTTATAATCTCTGCCCACGACAGAGGTTTGACGTTGAAACCAAGCGTTAGTTCTGTTGGCTACGACTGTCCTTCCATCTCTTCGAATGCGACTGCTCTCTGATCATCTGACTATACTGTCAGCAGATGTTCTTCTAGCTCTTCTATCCCGATGCTGAAGATAAGATATCAGATCGTGACCAATCCAACAAGTCTCTCGCAAATTCGAATGGTTCCTTAAAGAACGCGCCTTTCTTACGCCTTCCGTCTTTTCTTCCCATTCTTGCAGAACTGTTCTGCTTGACAGAGGGCGCTATGTTTATTTTTCAGGAGCTGCCACACCTCGCGCAGGCCCTCCTCCTCAGTCTAATTCAAAGTCTTCATTGCGATATAGTCGAGCCTCCCACCTCGCGTTCCGAAGCTTGTGGGTTCGTTTTCGAACTCCGTCAATCGTTTTAGGAATGCATTTTTTAAAAAAAGAGATGCCTTGTGTTCATCGCTGGAGCTAAGGAATTCGTGCTATATACGATGCTTTCACCAGGACGCCACGCAAAAAGAGAGGTATTATGTTTAAAATATGCATCGTGTTTCACATTAAAATAGCCAGCTATTTTTAGTATTCTCTGACCAAACGTAGAAGCTCTAAAACTAAAGCATGCTTTCCTTTGGACAATAGCTGATCATATTGTGCGTTACTTAAAACAAATTTAAAACAGAATTAGCAACCAGAAGCTATCAAAAACATTGCACTGAACACGATCATCTCGTCATCGACAAAAATACTATCTAAATTTAATGAGAACATCCTCGGGGTTTGATTGAATTCCAGACAGAATTATAACTCACCTTACAATGTTCATTTGTTTGAGCATTTCCTCAAATGAATTCGTGTCATGGCGTGCTCGGCAATTATTTTTGGCTGTCAGCGTTTTGAAATGGCCATTACAGGTCGCTTCAGTTGCCGCTTTAGATTCTGCTGAACAATTACCAGCTATTTTGGCTTGTAATAATTTTCATATTTCTTGTAATATGCGGGGTTCTGGTTTGTGGTAGTGTTTTTACTATGTAAAAAAATGTATTCCCTTAGTGAATGCAAACACAGAAGCCACAAATAATCATCATCCAGTGCTTTGCCGGCTGGCGTGGGCAATCATGCCTCTCCACAAATTACGATCTCCGATGTCATAGATCAATTCGTGTGTTGACTCCGTTCCGTGCCATGACACAAAAACAGCCAAAAATCTTCTCACGCTATCTTCCTCTATCTCTCTTTCCCCAAATCTTTCCTGTTGTCAGAACATGTTCCAGTTTGTGTCTTCTCATAATGTGGCCAAAACTCTATGACTGCCTCTTTCTGATGTGTGTGATAAGTTGTCTTTACGACTCAGCTTCCCTTAAAACGTCTTGATTGGTCGTTTTGGCTGTCCAATGAATTTTCAGCATTCTTCTATAAAATTACATCTCCAACGCCAGGGATTTTTGCGCTTGTGTTCTAATTGTCCATGATTCGCAGCCGTATCTTAAAACTGGTTCTATGTAACATGCAAGAACTCTTTCTAACTTTCAAGGACAGTGACTTATTTCACTAAATGTTCTTCATTTGATAGAATGCAGTTTTCGCTTGTGTTCTAATTGTCCATGATTCGCAGCCGTATCTTAAAACTGGTTCTATGTAACATGCAAGAACTCTTTCTAACTTTCAAGGACAGTGACTTATTTCACTAAATGTTCTTCATTTGATAGAATGCAGTTTTCGCTTGTGTTCTAATTGTCCATGATTCGCAGCCGTATCTTAAAACTGGTTCTATGTAACATGCAAGAACTCTTTCTAACTTTCAAGGACAGTGACTTATTTCACTAAATGTTCTTCATTTGATAGAATGCAGTTTTCTCTTGTCCTATTCTGTTGTGTATCTCAGTGATGCATCTTCCATCTGATATTACCCATGTGCCTAGACATCTGAATTTCTGCACTTGTCCCAAAATAACGTCCTGTACTTTAATTGCACATTTAGGCAAATCTGTTTCTTTAATATCATCATGTCTTTCTAATATTTACACAAAGGTCATTTTCCCCACACTTTCTTCAATCACTGTATCTGTCATTTCCTGTAGATCATTATGACTTGTTGCTATCAAGGCGGTGTCATCAGCATAAATAAGTTATTTATATTATGTCCACAAACCATGATCCCTGACATATTTTCTGTAGATGTCATTATATATTCACAAATAATATGTTGCACGATCTATTGCCTTGCATAAATTAGCTGCATCTTGTCAAGTGTATAAGTGAATAATATATCCCCTTAGGAAATTTAAACACATACTCCATAAATAAAATATTTGACGATTTCATGACTAGCATATCATTCATTTTTTCACATACTTGATATATAACTCTGCAGTTTAACGAGATGCAGCGAAATACGCCAGACAATAAATCATGCAATATTTTATTTACGGCGTCATTGTATGAATAATACTAAACTGACTGCATTTATTAATTCCAGTGTGAGTGCTAAGCAACTTACATAGGTAGAACGGAAAGACAATTAGTAAATCGGGTAGCCGAACATATACCAGTGTAGGTGGAAAACAGAGTTATTCAGACTTCAGGTTTTCTTGTGCAGTCGAAAGGCTATATAAAACGCCGTTATCGTCGATTTCTCAACAACTAATTAAAATGTTGTCATATAGTGAACAAGGAAAAGGCGTTTCGTACACTGTATTCGACGCACAACAAACATTAGTTAGTTAGTTAGTCGATAGATCATCCTCATTGCACATCGAACCATTCAGTTCATGAGATCTCGCATCTCTCCTCAGTATATCCCGCAGCATGTTGCGGCTAACGACACCAGTTCTGTGTTTATTTATGAATTTTCCTTGGCTTCCTGTATAGTGTTCTTGTTTGGCCACACCTCTTTAAACGTGCCGTTCTCGCAGCCTGACTATGGTTGTATATTCACAGTCATCATTTGGTTCTCGCAAACGACTTACTTCTCGTAGAGCATTCAGAATGTCAGCCTGGTCCATGGCGCGTCAGGCTTCCACAGTAGCCCTACCTGCAAGCCTGCCAGCCTGCTCATTTCCTTGTTCACCCGCATTCCCTGTCACGAAAATATGTATTTTCGTACAGTAAACATTGCTCAAATATAGTGAAGCGTTAGCAATTAGTCGGTTCCAACCGGTTTTGTGCATACAGAAAATGCTAAACAGAGAGCGTTCATTTGAAATTTGAAATTACTGTAGGGATAACATGTCCCACATTCGAATAATAACGGTGACTGCGTGTTTTAATTGTTTCAGCTTAAGTATTACACACTTTATATTATATAAAGCTCTGCAGTATGCACCTGGCCAGATGCAGTGCTATTTCTGTTAGCGGGCGCGTTGCCGGGACGGTTAGGGAGCTGCGCTGACGGTGGCGTGAGCCCGATTGCACGAGGATTCGATACGTGGGCTTGTCGCTTTCTACGGGAAGGAAAAGCTATTTCTCGGTGCACTCAGACCAGCAAAATATATGGATCCTAATACATTCACAGATCCATAGAAAGTCGCGAGAGGTAGACAATGATACAAGTGGGAAGACAACATCAAGAGATGGACGAACAGCAATAACATCAAGAGATGGACGAACAGCAATAACATCAAGAGATGGGCGAACAGCAATCTGACAGAATGTACAATAAAGGCGAGAGACGAACAGTGTTGGAGATCCATTGCAGCTAATCTTCATTTTGGAGACAGCACATGGTTGATTGATTGAGAAGGTTCCTGCTTCGAGACCCCCCCCCCCCTCTCTCTCTCTCTCTCTCTCTCTCTCTCTGTCAAACTGGCTGTGTTGACAAGCGATGGCCACATACCGGCCTGGCTTTCATTGCGCAAGCCACATTCCTCATGAAATTATAAATCCGTCTGAGCGTAATTAACAAGGAAAATTACAGAATGTAATAATTATTTCAGACACATTACTGGTCTATCTGCTTATTGGTGGCGTCCTCAGAAAAACAGAGTTTGCGTTTCCTCGCTTTGAACTCAAGTGTTGTTCACACAAGCGCTATTACTTCTTCTTTCGCTAGCTGAGTGCTATTACTAAAAGTAGTTGCCTCTGCTGGTGAGTGCACTAGACTGATTTTGCGCGAGGGTTCAATTCCCTTATTGCCAGTGCCCCCCCCCCACCACCACCAGGCGAACCTACGCGATCTCTTGAGATACTTGTAATTGTGGTACTCAAGGCAAGGACGAGAAGTCGACATGAGGGCATAACTGACTAGTGTGTGGAATTAACCCACTACCCCGCCATCACCAGAGAAAGTTTGAGCGTAATTAACGTACCGATAGGCTATACACAGCTCGGAATTCTGAGGTAAGTATGAGCAGTTTTGCCAATTTTCATTTTCTCTTCATTGCTTTCATCTTTTTATTCTTCTCGTCATGTCGTCACGTTTTAATGTAGTCACAGGAGATCTCCGTGACTATATGTTGTGTTTTGTGAATGTGTTTGTTTGCTGATGAAGGCTAATCGCCGCAACGTCCTGTATGTGTTGTAATTCTGTTATGTAAAGCTGCACTACTTTGTATCATTATATATTGTTTACATTTTCACAGCTTTACCGCAGTTCCACCAAATTTTATCCAAATATTAGAAGCACGACACCTAATACATTGACTGGTACTCATAAATGATAGAGAATCGTACATAGAACTTGGTTTAGGACAAGGAGAATTCACGAATAAATATGAGCGCTGTTAATGGCAGTCTCGTAGGGTCGCCTTGCCCAGCCGCTGCAGGCGACACACACCCCTCTCTCCATCCAGCCTAATCTCACCCGGTCTGCCTCTTTTCCCTCTGATCTTTCCAGTCGTCAAGTTGTTTTCAAATGCGCCTCTTCTTTCCCCTTTCCACACAAACACGCCTGCATTATGGAGTGGATAGGTATCAGCATATGACGCGACACATTCTGCAATAGAACGGGAGCTGTGACGCATGGTTGTCCACGCCCGCTGTCAAGATATTTGATGACCTTGTGTCTTTCCCGTCAAGACAGCAATCTGTCACCAAGTTTTCCAGTTTATTATTTCTCATAACTGACCCCAAAAAAATCTAGACTCTCTGCGTCATTTTCTAATTTACGGCTTTCATTTCAGGTGGTCTGACATTCGCGACATATAGTATATAGATGGAAGATCTCTTTATAGATAGAATGGAAGCAATTAGACTACAAATTTCTTCTTCTGTCGTTCGCTTGAAAATTGACTATACCTACAATGTTGCCTTCACTTTTTTAGTCCACTCAGTGATCCATAGAGTTTATTCGGGAAGAGAAAGACGCAACAATATCTCCGCATGCAGAGACAGTAACATTATAAGGGCCTCAAATATAACCAATCGAAAGTTCGAGGGTTAAACGAGGCCCCAACATCTTTTTCTTCAACGAGCGAGCACAAAGTATATCTTCCACTGTTTAAACATATCAGGTAGATCATATTTTTTCAGTGTTCGTCTGTAATACCGCGTTCCTGTGGCCACAAAATATTTCTTTTTAAAAGTAAATAGCGTACCCTTTATCAGGCGAGCGCTAGTCCCGTGTTTCTAGTCCGATCTGCACTCCGTGTGTGATGTGGACATTACCATGCAGGCCGCTGTTATCTCCCAGAAAATGTCCCGGTACTCACTGAAGGCTGGGTCAACCTGACAGCACAGGTCACAGAAAATGTCCCGGTACTCATTGAAGGCTGGATCAACCTGACAGCACAGGTCACAGAAAATGTCCCGGTACTTACTGAAGGCTGGGTCAACCTGACAGCACAGGTCACAGAAAATGTCCCGGTACTCATTGAAGGCTGGATCAACCTGACAGCACAGGTCACAGAAAATGTCCCGGTACTCACTGTCGACATGACAGCACAGGTCAATGAAAAAATTCCTCCTTCAAGGGGATTCGAAAACATGACCACCTCAGGCCAGCATGGCCAAATGGATAAGAACGCATGTTCTTAAACAACCAGTGTGCTGATGCAGAGGTTAGTGGTTCAAACCCTACACCGGACTAATATGTTAACCTGTCGTCCTTGACTTGGGGACGTAAATTGCAAGTACCTCTGAAGTCGGAGTGGGTTCACCTGATGGTGAGGGACATTGTTAATAGGGAAAGCTAATCCACAAGCAAATTTCAGTCCATAACTACTGGATGTAGTGTTTATTATGGACTAGTTCAAAACGAGCGAGCGCAAAATAAAAAAAAACAAAACAAAAAAACACCAGGTCAGTAGGCAAGTATACCAGCGCCTGCATTACCACAGCTCCCCGATTGTATTTACCTTGTTTGATCATTCGGTCAAGATTTTTCGGGTACATTATGTGAAAATGGATTGACGACATCAAAGACACTGTACAATCTCACGGAATGACACTATCCAGTGCCGCCTACCGGGCGCTAGAGCACAAATTATTCCTCCCCACGACGCTTGACGGCAGAAGTGGAAGATGATGATGATGTGAACAAATAAACTAGGGAATATGGTGACGACTAGCAAGATTGAGAATAAACATCATCATCATCATGTGCCAACCTGGTAAGCGTGGACGGTCATGTTTCGCCATGTCATATGATCATCAGTCTCGACCATGTCATGTGGTAAAACCACCCAGGTATTTACTTGTTTGCCGTCCCCTTGTTCTTTTCCCCTCAATCTTGCCAGTTGTCACCAAGTTATCTAATTTATTTCTTCTCATAACGTGTCTACAACATTATGACTGTACCTACATCTAACGTCTCTAATCAGTTTAAGGTTTTCAATTGTTTCTTGTAGGACTTGATCATTTGTTTTTCTGTCCTTGGTATTTTCGTATTATCCTCAGAAACCACATTTCCACAGCCATCATATGTTTTTAAGCGTGTCTTCTCATTGTCCACGCTCCACATCCATGCAAAAATGGTTCTATGTAGCACTTCAACACTTTTTCTCGTTGCAATTGACATCTTTTTATTGGTCAGTATGTTTTCCATCTATGCTCTCTCTGCACATCGAAAAGCTTCTTGGTCTCTTGCCATTACCCATGCTCCTGCACCCTCATTCTCAAGGTATCCACAATGTCCTATGTCCATCCTCATACTGGCCCACCTCTTCTACCAGGACTCAGACCTTATATAACTGTACTCTCCAAGCCCCTGTGACATTTAGCATGGCCGAAGTATTTCAGTTTCCCAGACATGGCAGTTTGTGAACTTGTTGCACGTCAGTAATTTTATTCATTCTCGCTCCACGATATTCTAAGAACTTTTCTGCAGCAATTGACCTCAAAAGCCCAAATACTTTTCTTTAGTGACTGCAAAATTGTCCATTACTCACATCCATATTTAAACACAAATAAAACATATAAGGTGTATTTTTAATGACTGTGTAGTGTTTGAAAATATTGCTGGTCCAAGTTTTGTATTTACTTATTATGTTGCATGAACTTTACAGAGGGCGGATACAAAACTTGGACCGGCAATGTTTTCAAACACTGCACAGACATTAAAAATACACCCTATATCATACAAAAGGAAATTATAGCTCATGGAAGTGTCAGTTGTGTTTTGTATTTAGCTGTCTTCAGTGTGACTGCATGGGCCAGACTTTGTCCCTAACAACCAACAGTTAACATGTAAGCATGCGAATGTATAGGAGCAGTGGTGATATCCTGGTTATAGTCTGTCCAGAAATTAATGCCTTCATTCACGATCAATTATTTTGAAAACTGTCTGTTGCATCGTTATGAACTTTTTCCTGCCGTCTTATATTTATCCCCACCCAAATAATGTCTTTGATAGGTCCAAAAGCAACCTAAATCATGGAAAGTGGCGACATTTCTGTGATGTTTTGGTGAAAAACTATTGATTTCTCACTAACAAACTTGTTTTACAGTAATGCCCCGTTCCACTACGTGAGGATCTTGTCATAAGGCCAATCCCATGTCCCACGAGAAAATTAACCATTCAACACTAATGTTTCCGGGTGAAGGTGTAATACATTTAATAATGTGCACTTCATCTCTGACCCGTCAATTATATACCGCATAAAAACAAACTTTGAAATCTGCTGCACAATCTCCAGAACAAAAATTGTTTTGTTGGGTGGACATGATAAGGTTATATGCTAAATCTCATTATTTTCCCTCAGTTGGTTACTGAGATATGGAATTTTATATTGGGGAAGACAAAAATAAACGGACTATAGTGTGCTTGCTAACATGCGTGTATAGGAGCATTGGTGATATCCTGGTTAGTGTGTTTGCCAACACTGGTCTGGGTTCAAACCCCACTAGCGATTAACCTGGTCATCTAAACTGGGTACTGGACAATTCATGAATGTTCTAGAAATTGTCTACAGGGAAAGGAAGTGGTCACCTGTCCTTGAGAGCATCTGGCATGGAAAAGTGTTATCTGCTCTCTGTGTGAGCATGGGTGAGTTCGTGGATGGAGAGGCAGAGGCAAAGGAGAAGGAAGAAATGGAAATTGGAAGATGATGATAAAGGAGGTGGAGGAAGAAGGTGACAACAAAGGAATGCAGCAGCAATGAGATGCAGTGAAAGGAAGAAGAGAAATAATTTGTTCAGTGTTACCAAACAAAAACATCACTTCTCAAGTGTAACCTAATAATTTATTGAGCACCAAACACAATAGAACAAAAAAAAAACAACTATAAGCAAAGAAATGAACATAAGAAACACAATCTAAAGTAACTCACATCTTCTGCAAACTTACAGCAGTTCAACAACACACAAAGTTCACAACGGGCAGTTATGCAGCACAGGTGTTCACCCACTCCATGTCATCACTGAGGATCAGGATTGTATGCCCTTCCTGAAAGTGAACCCCTGGATGAATCTTCCCTATTGCAGCTGTTGAAGTGGGGAACTAAGCATGGCAGTGGCTGCAACGACCACATGCCAGGATGGTTCCCATGGTCAGCTAACCAGCTCACAAGAGACACCACCATTCATATCCTTTCACTGCTGCTGGGAGTGACTGAGCACCTATGAGCTTATCTGGAGTACACTGTCCCAACTTTCTCATCATCATCATCATCATCAAACAGACAGTTCACCAGTATAGTTTAGTTTCCCTTGAGGGATGTGACTGGGTGACCCAGGAACAAGACTGTCTGCCAATTCTTTTTCTGCTCTTTAACACCCCTAGAGCATAGCCCCTCAACTAACTCACGCCACAGCTGTCTCCAGGTCCTGCCACTATTATTGATCTCTGTCTCCAATTCCCTTCTCCATGTGTCTTTAGGTCTCTATTATTTATCTGTCTCCAATTTCCTTCTCCTTAAGTCTTTAGGTCTCTATTCTCCTTCTCCTTGTGTCTTTAGGTCACTATTATTGATCTCTGTCTCCAATTCCCTTCTCCATGTGTCTTTATGTCTCTAATTTTTTCGTTAACGACAATGATACAAGTGGGACGATAACATCAAGACATGGACCAACATCAGTCTTATGACAGAATGTACAGTCAAGGCGAGAGACAGACAGTGTTGGAGATCCATTGCAGCCAACCTTCATTGTGGAGACGGCACCTGATTGATTGATTGACTGATATTTTATTAGCTCTGTGGGCTCAGGGGAAAAAACTTTCTAGTTATAATAGATTTTCTGAGCATCTTCCCTATCCAGCAACACCCCCTCCTCAACATTTCACACACACTTCTCATTCAGTCACTTAAAACAAGAGAAACAAATATGGAAATACTGATTAACACCCTCACAAGAAGGAAAAAAGAAGTAACAATAAGAAACGAAGAACCACTAGACAACAGGATAATTATAAACTATATGCACACCACACCAGTATTTGAACAGTCACCTCCAAATGACAACAGCACCTCACTGGCCACACTTAAAACACGGCTAGGTGTGAATGATGTCTATATTCCGAGGTGGTTACTCCTGGTGGAAGATACACCTGGCTTATGAGGACACCCTTTTTTCAGGGTGTCTAGTTGACCATGCATTGACATAGGCTTGTTACTTAAGTAAGATGTCATTTCGAGACAGCAGGTTTGAATCCCAGTGCAACTATAGCTTTTAACTTGTATATTGTCTAGTGTATCTTCTTCTTCATCAATTGTATTAGTGCTAACCAATACCAGTTTATTTATTCAGCAAACAATTATAATTCAACGTAGCCAATTCTGTAAGAACAAACTAGCAATGACTACTACATCTCCACATTTTCTAGCCGTTGCAATATTGGCCAATGTTACAATATTAGTATTTCCCAACTGGTAAAAAAAAAAAAAACCTCATAAGGGTGTGGAAAGACAAAGGGAAACCATCATAATAATTTCTGAAAAATAATTTCAAAGCAGCACAAAGTTAAATATATGATGTATATCTAAAGGCTTAAGGATTTGACATGAGTGTTAAATATAACTGTTTACGTGGCAGTCAGTCTGCTCCAGGGAAATGTAGAACCTACATCAGCTGTAGCCTTAATGCCATGTGAATGAAATGTGGACATGTCATCCCCATACTTAAGTTATAAATTACAAGTTGCCATCCTTTACCGCATGCACCTCCTGTAGCTGTTATGTTCTATGCCAGGATGGAACTGCTGTCATCAAATGCCATACATCTTCTTTGTGTTTTCTCGACATGCTTTCAGAACCTCATCTACAGAAATACGCTTCAATTCTGCCACTTTCTCAGCCGTGAACAAGGCAAAGCCGGGATGTGAACACCCTACATCTTGCTGTAAAAATAAACATATGAGGTTATCATATACCAAACTCCACATATTTGTGTGTGTGTTGAAATAATCTTCATCCGTTAACTACAAAAACAAATAGACAGTTGCATATCCTCTACAAGACGTTGCATATCATCTCAAGAATTTATTGGCAGTTTGTTACCGACTAAGAAATTCTAGTTCAGAAGTTTGCCATGGATTTCTGAATGGCCAACGCCTTATATCACTGAAATCAAAGCCAATCAGTCTGCTCCTGTATCACACAGCTGATAGCGAACCCAGGACTTGCAAGTTGGAGAATTGTGAACCTATTATTCACCTTGCCATTGTCCCAGCCACCGTAATAGCCACACAAGGAACACAAACATCTCATGGCCAGCATTTTTATTCATTGTTGTTTCTTGAAGTTCCTTTGCTGTCTCTCATAGTTCCTTGGCTGTCTCTCGTAGTTCCTTAGCTGTCTCTCATAGTTCCTTGGCTGTCTCTCGAAGTTCCTTAGCTGTCTCTTGTAATTAAATTTTTGGCCGTTTCTTTTAGTTCCTTTCCTGTATTTTGTAATTCCTTTGATGTCTCACAGTTTCTTAGCTGTCTTTTGTAGTTCCTATTCTGTCTTTTGTAGTTCCTTTGCTGTCTCTTGTAGTTCCTTTCATATCTTTTCTACATTATTTATCAATGTATCTATATCTTCATCAGTGCTGTAGTCTCCTTATATTTCATTAACTCTTTCTGGATTCTAAAATGATGATCTTCATTCGTCTGTTAGCTACAAAAGGATTACAAATATCTCAAGGGGAGTCCTTTGCTGCCTCTTGTTCCTTTTAGCTTCACTTGTAGTTCCTTTGATATCTTTCCTACACTGTTCATTAAGCCCTTACACTTCTCCATGAGAGTTTTCTGATCTCCTGTATTCCTTTTACCCTGTGGATCCCAGAAAGAGCATCTAGACATATTTATTTGCTGTGTCCTATGCAGGCTCTGTCTCACCACCAATTTTAACAGAAATTTGCAAATGTCTTCCCATCAGATCTACACTGGTATTTCTATCACACCATCTTTATTCTCTCCTCCGCAATCACCATTTAATGAATGTTTCTAATGTAAAAAGCATGTCTCTTGGTTGGTTGTTTGTCTGATATAAACAACAGCCCTGCTTTGACATTAGAGCAGAATATTCTGGAACAGTCTGGTATGCATGAAATCAAACAACCATACTAAAACCAGTTCACCATGTAAAAATTGCATGTCTAATTATCAGATTGTACTGTTTGACAAGTTAAATAAATGCCAATATGATCATTTACTCATCAAAATAAACTCTGTAGATTCAATATTTAAACAATAGATGCCGCTATTGAGGTGTGAAGTGGTAGGCTTTCACATACTCTTGGTCACAACACATGAGGTGGGGCGGCCAGTTCCCTTTCTCGTCACCTTCCCTGTCAAACCCATGTTTATGAGGCTGGGTCAGCCTCAGAACCTTAATAAGCAAAGAAATGACATACATGTGACAGTTTGATGAATTTCTTTTCATCTTCATCAAAATGTTTTGTCTTCACTCTTTTTTGTTGGGTGGTTAGCATGGACAAATGTATAAAACTGCTCGCTCTTAAACTTCCGGTGTGCTGATGCTGAGGCAGCAGTGTCAACCTCTACACTGGTTAGTTGGAATAAAATGCTGACTTCTCATCTTTGACTAGGGGTTGTAAATTACAAGTACTTCAGTAGTTGGAGTGGCTCCACCTGAAGGTGAGGGACAACTGGTAATAAGGAAAGATAATCTATATGCACAAATCAGTCCAGCATGGACTATGCTTTAGTTCAGGGGTGGCCAACCTTTTCAGCAGGCCGGCCAAATTTCAGAATTAATATTTCCTGCCGGGCCACGAACCTAATTCTTTAAACAAAATTAAAGTAAACAAGCAAGTGTGCTAATGCTTCGACCATATTGTCGCTTCCCACTCCACGGGCCGCAACATGACTCCCGGCGGGCCGCATGCGGCCTGTGGGCCTCGTGTTGGCCACTCCTGCTTTAGTTCAAAAGCAAGCGAACAGGAGAAAAAAACTGGTTTCAATACAATATGACTGAAAAGGCAATATCTCCTGTACCCACACAATAAACGTCATATCTGACCTTTCTAACACCACCTGGCACAAAGAATGGCGCATCAGTCTCCAGCAGCAGTCTGTCCAGAGGGATAAATGTGGCTGTGCTGGCAGTATCCAAGGCCGTCTTGTAGGTGACCACTGGGGTCAGACCCAGGAACAGGTTCTGGAAGGGAATCATCCAGCGCATGGCAACATTGATGTCCCTGGTGAAGCAGTGGGCGTGGATCCTGTGGTCACTGGGTACCATCTGGACACAGAGGACATCTGTCAACAATGATTATCTGCTGGGCGCTGACCTTACGACAGCACATATTATAAGGTACATTCTAACATGAGATGTATGATGGCAGACTTGTCAGTGTAACAAGGCTGTACTAAGAAGAAACGGAGAGGGGGTGGGGAGATGGACGTGTTTGCATGAGTGCATGCATGTGGGGTGTGTGTGTGTGATGAGTGTGTGAGTGTGGTGCGTGAGAGAGAGAGAGAGAGAGACAAAGAGAGAGAGAGAGAGAGACAAATAGAGATAGAGAGACAAAGAGAGAGAGAGACAAAGAGAGAGACAAAGAGAGAGACAAAGAGAGAGAGAGAGAGAGAGAGACAAAGAGAGAGAGAGAGAGACAACGAGAGAGAGATAACAAGAGAGAGACAACAAGAGAGAGAGAGACAGAGAGAGAGAGACAGAGAGACAAAGAGAGAGAGAGACAGAGAGACAAAGAGAGAGAGACAGAGAGACAAAGAGAGAGAGAGACAGACAGAGACAAAGAAAGAGAGAGACAGAGAGACAAAGAGAGAGAGAGACAGAGAGACAAAGAGAGAGAGACAGAGTGACAAAGAGAGAGAGAGAGAGAGACAGAGAGAGAGACAAAGAGAGAGAGACAGAGAGACAAAGAGAGAGAGAGAGACAAAGAGAGAGACAGAGAGACAAAGAGAGAGACAGAGACAAAGAGAGAGAGAGAGAGACAGAGAGAGAGAGAGAGAGACATGAGTGCATGCATGTGGGGTGTGTGTGTGTGATGAGTGTGTGAGTGTGGTGCGTGAGTGAGAGAGAGAGAGAGAGAGAGAGAGAGAGAGAGAGAGACAAAGAAAGAGAGAGAGAGACAAATAGAGATAGAGAGACAAAGAGAGAGAGAGACAAAGAGAGAGACAAAGAGAGAGAGAGAGAGAGAGACAAAGAGAGAGAGAGAGAGACAACGAGAGAGAGATAACAAGAGAGAGACAACAAGAGAACGAACGAACGAACGAACAAACTTTATTTTCAAAGGGTTAAGAATTGGGCACGCAGGCCCGTCTAACATTCTGCCCTTCTATCACTCTCTTCCATACATTATTTCATTCACACGTCATTCAAGGCTAACAGAGAACAGCAACAATATAAAACTTATGCATTATAAAAGCATTGGCAAAATGCGAACATCAAAACTACACGATACAGTAACATTAGATAATGGTCAGACACTTATTAGCCATGTGGAATATACTGGCCTACCAAAAGGGGACTGGCTGTTATACTAGGGTTTTGTTATTATTATTATTATCACTATTATTATGGGGGAAGGTAATCCGTACTGAGATAGTGTTCGAGTAATTTGCGATTATATGAATAAGGATTGGTGATGTCTTTTATTTCTTGTGGAAGATTGTTCCACAGCTGAGCTGCAGAGTACGTTAAGCTTGTTTTGTATAAGTCAATCCTAGGCTTCGGAATGTGTAATATATTTAAACGTTTACTGTGTCTAGCATTATATTTAAACAGTGGCCAAAGGTAATTTGGGGCATTCCGATGCAAGATTTTGTGAATTAGTTTAGCTTTATTGAAAAGCAGGCGTTTGCGGAGTGGTAGCAACTGAAGGCGTTTATACAGGCTGGGATTGTCAGATAAATGTTTGCTATAAATTAGACTCATGGCCCGTTTCTGGAGTGAGTAAAGTCGCTTGGTGTTTGAATTAGAACAACCGTCCCAGATTGTAGAGCAGTAGTCAAAGTGTGTCTGAATATGAGAAGTATAGAATAGTTTATTTGTGTCCTCATCAAGGAAGTTTTTAATTTTGGCGAGTTGGTAGACTTTTTTCGCTGTTTGTTTAATGAGCACTTGAACGTGGGAATTAAAGGTTAGGTTTCTATCAATGATTAGGCCTAATGTTTTGTGCTCAATTACACTTTCTACTGGCATGTTATCGATGTGAAGTTGAAGTGATGTGTGTGAGCTTAGAGTTTGAAGTCTTTGTCTGGTTGTTAATAACATTGATTTTGTTTTAGTGATATTAATTTGCATACGATTTGAATAGCTCCACCTAACTACATTATTTAATTCTTGTTGTAAAGACGACTCCAGTAAAATACAGTTTTCAGCGTTTGTGTACACTGTACAGTCGTCTGCAAATAGATCGCAGGACGATGAAAGATGCAAAGGTAGATCGTTAATATATATGGCAAATAATAGAGGGCCAAGAATAGAGCCTTGTGGTACTCCAATATTGAATGTAGTGGTTTGAGACAGCGATTTATTATGTGATACTACTTGCTTTCTGTCCGATAGAAAAGATGATATTAGAGTGACTACATTAGGACCAATTTTCATTGTCTCAAGTTTCTTAATTAAAATAACATGGTCTATCATATCAAATGCTTTCTTGAAATCAATAAACACAGTTCCACATAGAATGTTGTTGTTTATACTCTCGTGCCAATTTTCTATCATGTTTGTTAGGGCAGTATGGCAAGAATACTTTGGTCGAAATCCTGATTGGCTGTCAACAATAAGCTTGTTGCGAACTAAATACTGTAATGTTACTTTATGGATGTGTTTTTCTAGTGGCTTAGATAGTGATGATAGTAAAGAAATGGGTCTGTAATTGTTCAGGAGACCATTGTCCAATGAACCAGATTTAAGAAGAGGGTACACTTTAGCGATTTTGAGAGCTGATGGAAAGTGGCCTTTGGTGAGACACTGATTATATACATAGGTTAGTGATATACTGATCACTGGCGCAGCACAACGGAGAATCCGGTTGCTGATTCCATCTAAGCCAGATGAGGTTGTGTTATTTAGGTTACTGAGGTAAGTGAATACTTCAGTGATTGTCATTAGCGGTATGTCGGAAAGAATATCGCGGGAGCATCTACTCTCGCAAAACGATGACAGCAAAGATAAGTTGCAAGGAGAATTAGGTATGGAAGCCTTCAACTGGTCTATGTCAGTTTGAAAAAACTTACTGAATTGGTCGCATGTAATATGATTTGATGGTAAGGAATTTCGGGAGTTATACTTGTTTGTCAAAGTGTTAATTGCCTTCCATATATCCTTACTATTTGTTTTATCTATTACTAAGTTCTTAAAGTAATTTTTCTTTTCCCGTCGTATGGTATATTGAACTTTGTTTCTAAGAGTACGGTATACGTTGAGATCCCGCTTTTTATGTGCTTTATCTCTGTCTCTCATAATTTCAAGTATTTCCTGTGTGATCCAAGGTGACTTGACGTGGTGTTTTACTCGAACTTCCTTGATTGGCACATGTCTATCAAAAACATCAATAAAGGTTTTCATCCAGAATTCCAAAGCATCATCCGGGTCAGGAAGCTGATATACATTGTCTAGAGGTGAACTGAGCAAGTCCTGTAAAAATGCGTTTTGGTTGAAATTTTTGTAACTTCTATATTTTACACTTATGTGTTTATGTTTAGGAGTTTTAATTCCTTTTTTAGACCACGTGCAGCATATTGGGTAGTGATCGCTCATTGCACAATTGGGTACGGTGCATTCTATGATGTTGTCTGAGCAAGTTACATAAATGTGATCTATGATTGTTGAAGATGACTTTGTTACTCTAGTAGCTTGTTGTACTATTTGTTGGAAATTGTATGATGCAATTATATTTCCCCATATTATGTTGGATTTGTTGGTGTCAATGTTAAAGTCTCCGAGTAGTATAATTTCTTTACCGGAAGCGAAAACCACATCCATCATGGTAGTGAAGTTTTCGTACCAGACGTGTCCAGCACTGGGATTTCGATAGAGGTAGCCAATTATCAGGGGTGTGCGGTTTTGAAGTTTTAGCTCCAACCAAATACATTCTATTTCGCAAGTTTCAAAGTCTAGCCTACGGTTAGCATTTAGTAAATTAGAAACATATGTTATTATGCCTGTCTCTTGTTTCCTACAGGGATCCCTTCTGAAAACTTTGTACCCTTTAATAGAGATGTCCTCATCTGAAATGTTATCGTTAAGCCTACTTTCACTAAGGCCGAATAAATGAAAATTTTGATTGAGAATAGATGATAACTCTGATAGCTTGTTAAATAAGCTGCAAATGTTTAAGTGTCCAAGGCGTATTCCTGACTTATTGAGCCAGTGTTGCCACTTCTCAGACATTTCATCCATGAAGAAAGTGTAAATTAGTCAAAGTCAAGCAAAAATACAAGATCATAAAAAAACACAATTACATTAACTTACAAAATATCAGTAATCCAAATCGATATGTAAATGACAATATTATAACGATATAACTAATTAGACCAACGAATATAATGCAAACACGGAACAAAACGAATTAAAGAACATACAACAAATAATTAACCTGAAAAATCTACTTCACAAGCTAAGTAACCAACTGTTATCCAACAGAATTAATAAATGACTACACAAGTCAATGTCTCTGTTTAAAATGGAGAATCCCATACGGGAAATAAAACGTTAAACAGTAAGCAATTAAAGTTCAAGGAGGAAGCTCTGTTGCTGGTATCAATGCATATAGGGTTCCGTTTTTAATACATATCCTATCTCACAGGTCTGTATTGTAGAGACATCATAAGGGCTTGATTCAATGCGGCAGGACTAAATTGCATCAAGTGTAGAAGTTCTGGACTCCAATGATGCGGAGCCTGTTGTCCACTTGGTCGATCATTACTGGCGTGAACTTGGTGATGCGGAACCTGTTGTTGCCCGCTTGTTCGCTCATAGCTAGCGTGAATTTGGTGATGCGGAACCTCTTGTTGTCTGCTATGGAGCCCACAGCTGTCTTGAGCTTGGTGTGTCAAGGTGGTATTACTACCGTGCGTGTGTACCGCTGCTTGCAACGAGGGTTCGTTGGAAGTGAGGTTAGGGAAATCTTCCTGGTAGTTATTTCCTTCACGTGTGAGGGTGGGGGTAGGAAGGAGAGGTTGATTTGTTCTTGGTAGCATGTGTGCACCTTGAATGGCAGGCTTTCGGGGGTCAGACGTCAGCAGACGTTTATCTGGGGTGATAGGGGTATTTCGATTGGCTTCAATAGTCAATGTTCGTCGTGTTTGTGTGCTGGTCATGTTTTGTGCTCTCTCCGGATACTTGATATTTTTAGCAAGGAAGCTATAACCTAATGTGGATGCGTGGATCTGGTCACTGTACAGTCGTTTCTTTGGCGCGCCTCTTTGAGATGTAAAAAATGGTGTGTTGTTGATAAATTGTACATTATACTGATTACAGAATTTCTCTAGGGTGTTGTTGTTTATGTCGGCTAGTCGACGTTCGGAGCCATAACTTGGTGGTATGATGGAAGAGAAAAACACTTTAGAATTGGGAAAATTATGGCATAATAAGTCTAGTAGTTTTCGTAACTGAGAAATTGTGATATTTTGGTTTCTCATAGTGTCATTAATTCCTATATGTATTGTAATCCTCTTCACACTTTCGTTGATTTCAATTCTACGTATACTGTTTGTTAGACTGTCTATCCCTGCACCAGGAAGTGGAATTGTTGTAGCTTTATCGGCGTGTGATGACGACATACGATCACTGTATATGCCTTTCATCAAGGAGTCGCCAATTATCAAATGGGTGCAGTCAGCTGGTAGTCTCTGTATGTATTGGCTTCTGGTACGGCTTGCACGTTGTTTTTGCCATTGATAATTATCCGGCTGTGGACTGCCTTCTTGAAGGTTACCAGCCGATTCTTGAATAGGCGGTTTGTCTGTCAGCAATGTCTCGTCGTACTGATTGTCGTTTACCAATTGCTCTTTTGGTAGTTCAAATCGATTGCTGACTTTTACTTCAATGGGAAATGTCGAGTCCTGTTGACTGGCTTTGTCTGTTTGTTGATGTGTGTTCGTTGGCTGTATAGTTGGCGCTCCCAGAGATGGTTGTGTTGTTTCGAAGCTGTAAGTCTGTGCTAACTGATCACTAGTGGGCGCAGGTTGTAAAGTCTCAATAGTGTGTTTCAGTATACCATTTTCCTCTCTCAGGAGAGCGACCTCTGACTTGAGTTTGATATAGTCATTAGTTATCCTGGCAATCTTGTCTGTGTTTTCAGAGGCGGCGTCTAGAAGTATCTTCAAACTTGCCTCTAACCTTTCAATGTGCTGTTGACAACCGCATGAGTGTTGATCTGTAGCTGGGCTTTCATCTAGTACAGATGGTGCAATCTCAATTTGGTTTGAATTGTTTTCATTTGGTTGTATACTGTCCCCTAGGGGCCTCATCGGGTATTCAATGGCTAGCAACACTGATTGGTTAGAAGAAGCTGCGTTCGAGCTGCTGGTGTGTTGAGTCGTGGCATGTTGGAGTATGTTGTTACTATCGCCTGATGCTGTAACGACTGCCGCTGCAGGCTGTGTTAATTTTATGGTTCTGTCTGACAATAGCGTGGCCGCTGTAGGCTGAGTTGGTTTTATGGCAGACACTAGCGTGCTGAAATCGGCGGGTGTGATTAGCGAGTCACTTGTTAGTTTCAGAGCTGCCTGCTCAATTTCAACAAACTGTGTCGCGAGCCACTGAGACATGACGGCGTTTGCCCCTTGTATTAAAATTTTATTCTGGGTGTTGTACAAATGCAACGTGTGTAGGGGAGATGATATTTTTACTTCCACCTCCGCTCCTTGTCGGTCTTTTCTATAGTCAACTTTGGCTTCATGGTAATAATTGACCAGGCATGTTCGAAATGCCTCGTAATGTATTGTATTGTTGAATGTGATAGAGATGCATCTACCGTCATCCATACATTTAACAGACAGCGATGGCGAGCTAAAACAGTTCTTAAGTTTGCTTTTCACTGCCCGCTCTTTGTTGAGTGTGTAGTTTCTTGTTACTGTAGATCGTAATCCACTTCGACCCTCAGATCTACTTCGCCCCCTTTCTCCCGCTAACTCCAGCACAGAAATTCCCTCCTCTACAGACATCATTACATTACAAAATATTAGGTTTCAACAAACACGGAAACATTGTAGCGCCGCCCACGGTTTAAATCCAAGTGATGTGATTGGCTAGTTCAAGCTATCACCGACGCGCCGCTGTTCCATGAATGATTTATCCATAGTGTTATTTAATACAATATTATTAGCATTTATATCTAACACTGCACATATAGCAACTTTAAAAGAAGAGAGAGAGAGACAGAGAGAGAGACAGAGAGACAAAGAGAGAGAGAGACAGAGAGACAAAGAGAGAGAGAGACAGACAGAGACAAAGAAAGAGAGAGACAGAGAGACAAAGAGAGAGAGAGAGAGAGAGACAGAGAGACAAAGAGAGAGAGACAGAGTGACAAAGAGAGAGACAAAGAGAGAGAGACAGAGAGAGAGACAAAGAGAGAGAGACAGAGAGACAAAGAGAGAGAGAGAGAGACAAAGAGAGAGACAGAGAGACAAAGAGAGAGACAGAGACAGAGAGACAAAGAGAGAGAGAGAGAGAGAGAGAGACAGAGAGAGAGAGAGACAGAGAGAGAGAGAGAGAGAGAGACAGAGAGAGAGAGACAGAGAGAGAGAGAGAGAGAGAGAGAGAGAGAGAGAGAGAGAGAGAGAGAGAGAGAGAGAGAGAGAGAGAGAGAGAGACAGACAGACAGACAAGACTCAGTCAATATTTACAAGTGTTTCAGGTGGGTTTAAATGAAGTAAAAACAAATTATCTGCACGTTCTTAGCAGGACATCGCAATCAACCCCAGCATATTTTAGCTGATTATGATTTACTAGGTAAGTATAAATTCAGTAGTTTGCCATGACCGACGCTCATACTATTGTTACAAACCTCCCCCAGCTGACTTTGTACACAGTGTGTAGGATTGCGAATTTGAAATTACTGTTGGGATAACAAATGCTCTACATTAAAACAATACTTGCGACTATGTGTTTTAAGTAATTCAGCCAAAATATTATTTATTTATTCAGTTCATATGATATATAACTCTCCAGTAAGCACCTGATGAGAAGCAGTGAAATATGCCAGGCAATAAATTGTGCAATATACTATTTGTGGCTCCTATGTTTAAATTCATTGGGAATACATTGTTTTGAATTTCTGAAATAATCAGTACTGTTAACTGATCGTTGGCTGATTAATCCACTTTGGGACAAGTGCAATTTGGTCTATAAAACCTAGATTTTGTTATTGTCCTGACAACTTGAATATTAACAAAGTTAGCTAAATCCACTTTGAGACACCTGCAACTTGGTTGGCAAAACCTAGATTTTGTTATTGTCCTGACAACTTGAGTATTAACAAAGTTAGTTAAATCCACTTTGGGACAAGTGCAATTTGGTTTATAAAACCTAGATTTTATTATTGTCCTAGCAACTTTATTATTAACAAAGATAATTAAATCCACTTTGTAGGCTTACTTCAGTAAGTATCTCCAAGCAGTCATCATCAGCATCACGACAGTGAATGACAAGGGGTAGTTTCATTTCTAAGGCTAGCTGTAATTGCTGTCTAAACACAAGCTTCTGCACATCAGAATGTTGATGAAATCTGGCAACCAATAAAAGTATAGAAGAATTATGATAAAATCTGGAAAACATCAAAGTGTATATCAAATCTGGCATGAAATTCAGCAGAGATTCTAGATATTAAAACTGCCCACTTTCTGTAATTTCTCTCGAATGATAAATAAATCTGCTGGCATATTTAATTTATCTGTTGACAGTATATCTGATGCTGTATCGTCTGTGACTGAAGAAGTTCATATGTACATGCAGGCATACGTAACTATAACACAAGCATGCATACATAACTATAACACAAGCATGCATATGTAACTATAATACAAGCATGCATACATAACTTTATAATACAAGCATGCAAACTTACAGATACTATTCTGGACGAGGATATTAAAGACAGCCATTAACATCATTCTGACTCTGATCATAAAAACCTAAGAATGTGGACATAAGAACCAATATGTCCTGGGCTACCTCGGAGCTCACCAAAAGTGCTGGTGCTGTTCAACATATATACAGCAAAATTAACCAAATTACGACTTTCTGGAACAGGACAAGTTTTGACTTTTATAGATGTCTTGCTCTATCTGACTGGTTCAAACACACCAGCAAAGAAATACAGAGAATTGTGGACAGAATAGAGGGGTAGTGTGTAGTGAAGGGTAAGATTGGAGGCAAGTGAACAAGAGGTAGACAATACAAACGGACAAATAGCAGTCTGACAGAATGTACAATCAAGGCGAGAGACAGACATTGCAACCTTCATTGCGGAGATGGCACCTGAATGATTGAGTCTCTAGAGTGACTCTATAGTGTCTGACAATCAATCAGTCCATATTATGTAAAGTTTAAAATGGATAGATGTGGCATGAGTGGATACCAAGCAAAGATATCTATTTCTTGCAGATCAATATTTTTCAGGTCATGCTTGCATACATGGATATAATGTCCTGGTCATGTTGTGGAGTGTGGGGTAAAAGCGGGTGGTTCAGCCATACTGCTTCAAATTGCCAGCTGTTGGAACACTCATCGTGGACAAGGCAGACAATAAGTGACTAACAGTTAAAGAGACAGTAACATATAAAACAACATACAGGGAGGCCCCGGTTAACAGCAAGTTATGTTCTTGGAAAAAGCGACTTTAAGTAAGGCGAGGTATAGCGAAACACCATTTCCCAAAGAATTAAATGAAATACAGTGTATTATGTGATGTTTCTTTTGATGATTGTTGATATTTATTGGCTAAATAGGGGTGGGTTGGAGGGTGAGTGGTAGATTTATTGGGACGTAGAGGCATCAAATTTTGCCTCTTCATCTGAGGATGAAAATATAACCTCTTCCTACCTCTTTTCTACTTGAACAAAAATTTGTCCAATGTCTGCTGAACAGCCTTTTTGTCTTTTCTCTAAGTAAAGCTCCTTATAACATTTGATGGCGTTTGTTACTGCCTTCGACATTTTGGAGCTCTGTTCTCTGTTTGGGGCATCCTCATTTATATGTCAATTGCCATATCATTCAATTTAAAAAATTGTGACAAACTTTCAGCTGTCGACAATGGGGATGTGTGTGTGTGTGTGTGGGGGGGGGGGGGGGGGAGAATGGTTGCAGCAGGGTGCTCCTCTTGCTGCTGAGCACATCCAACTTCAGCTCAAGATAAAACTTGTCTGGTTCTCTTACAACCAGACACACTATAAGCACTTACTGTGTGCTTTGAACTCATAATTATGGGTGATAACACGATAACATCCTGGAAAAACGCACTGCACAAAATGTAAAATGGCGACATTAAAGCAAAACTGACAACAATAACAGAGTAAGGAGACATTCCATGGCGGTAACACTACGTGGCATTACGTAGTTCTTCCGCAAACTAGCAAGAGAGAACAGCATTGCAACAAGTTATGGCGGAACATAGCGACGTAAAGTGAATTTATGTCCCCTATGTGACGACGATGTTATAGCGACACAACGTAAAGTGAATTTATGTCCCCTATGTGACGACGATGTTATAGCGACACAACGTAAAGTGAATTTATGTCCCCTATGTGACGACGATGTTATAGCGACACAACGTAAAGTGAATTTATGTCCCCTATGTGACGACGATGTTATAGCGACACAACGTAAAGTGAATTTATGTCCCCTATGTGACGACGATGTTATAGCGACACAACGTAAAGTGAATTTATGTCCCCTATGTGACGACGATGTTATAGCGACACAACGTAAAGTGAATTTATGTCCCCTATGTGACGACGATGTTATAGCGACACAACGTAAAGTGAATTTATGTCCCCTATGTGACGACGATGTTATAGCGACACAACGTAAAGTGAATTTATGTCCCCTATGTGACGACGACGTTATAGCGACACAACGTAAAGTGAATTTATGTCCCCTATGTGACGACGACGTTATAGCGACACAACGTAAAGTGAAGTTATGTCCCCTATGTGACGACGACGTTATAGCGACACAACGTAAAGTGAAGTTATGTCCCCTATGTGACGACGACGTTATAGCGACACAACGTAA
Organism: Cepaea hortensis; assembly: GCA_963921405.1. Taxonomy (NCBI): domain Eukaryota; kingdom Metazoa; phylum Mollusca; class Gastropoda; order Stylommatophora; family Helicidae; genus Cepaea; species Cepaea hortensis. Next base: position 10,954,153 of record OY992882.1, read on the forward strand.
AGTGAAGTTATGTCCCCTATGTGACGACGACGTTATAGCGACACAACGTAAAGTGAAGTTATGTCCCCTATGTGACGACGACGTTATAGCGACACAACGTAAAGTGAAGTTATGTCCCCTATGTGACGACGACGTTATAGCGACACAACGTAAAGTGAAGTTATGTCCCCTATGTGACGACGACGTTATAGCGACACAACGTAAAGTGAAGTTATGTCCCCTATGTGACGACGACGTTATAGCGACACAACGTAAAGTGAAGCAACATATAGCGGGGTCTCCCTGTATTCAAGATGCTGAAAGTTTGGAGTTATGTGTGGACTGTAGGGAGGAACCTATAAGGGGATAACATTAACATGTTTACAACCAATATGTCAGTGGAACAACTAACATCTACACATTGCAACATTTGTTGAGGGAGATGCCAGAGTTTGTCTAGAGTGTTAAGATGATAATTCTGGAATCATCCAAACGAAACACAACTTTAAAAGATGCAGTGGCTTTCACTTGCCTTCCACATTCACCCATGTAAAATGAAGGAATAAGACTCATACTCAGCTGCACAAAAGGCACAATATATCTATGCCCAGCAATGCGATAATTATGTCTGATAGTCATGCAATACATCCTGGATTTACCAACAATGGTTACTGAGACAGGTACACAGCTAATAGTGATGCACCCCTCTTAAAAGAAGAATGAAGAAGACAGGTGTTAAAGCAACCCAAAACTTACGTTCCAGAGTAATCCAAGCCAATTTCTCCAAGAGCAACAACTTTAGGATGCTTCAACATGTGCCTCAATCCTCTGAGATGTGAATCAGTAAATTCTATAGCATGCTTGGGATGACATCCTACGGCCAGCCATACTCCATCCTCCGCTGACACAGTTTTCAAAATGTCATCTTCTGGATCTATTAAATAGTGACAAGTGTTTAATTAACGACAAGAAAGCAACAACACAATTGGTTTAAACCACAAGATAGAATCTTCAGTTTTTTTTCTTCAGAAATGTTTAGCTTTTCATTCTATAATTTGCCTACACAACAGTGGGCAGTGGAAAATATTACAGCTTTTATACATAATCTGACAGCCAATGGCAAAATTTATCTCACAGCGATGGTAAAGATTATCTCACAGCCTAAACCAAGGTTATATCACAGCCCTCGCAAAGGATATCTCTCAGATGTGGCAAAAGTTATCTCACAACAACCCTGGCAAATCTGATCGCACAGCAATGACAAAAATTATGTCACAGCTATGGCAAAAGTCAACTCAAGACAAGGTAAGAGTTGACTAGATAATGACCATATGTATCAAGGAGTTTGTTGGTCAACTGCAAAACACATGGGCCCAAAATATCCCGAATATGCATCAATGACATGATTGACTGGCTGTGAGTTCTCGGGAGGACTGAGCTTTCACTCTCAATTTAGGTTGCTGAGCCCTGAAAAGTGCTTGCATCTACAAGAATGAGATGTGTGTACAGAATTTCCTCTCAGCTCAGTACCAACGTACCATCTCCACAGGGTTTGTACTGTAGAACTATCCTTCCCCTATCCTAGTTCAGAAATCAGTGGGGTGAGCAAGACTGATAACGAAGCTACCCACCTGCAAAAAAGGGATATTAGGGTGTAACCAGCACATATGGGTGACAGGGTGAAATTAGGGATAAGTATTTTAATGTCTCCTCCACGGGTGCTGGGTTTTCACTGTCAACCTACTCCAACCTAGTGCCCACAGGGATGATCAATGGCATTAGAAACAAAGTCCTTTACATTGTTTACAGTGAATTGTACTGGACAGAACTGAACAAGATACTCACTGTCAGCACTGAATGTACTGGGATGACAGAAGACAGCCACACAGCCTTCGTAATTGCCAGGAAATGTCTCGGCATGCTGCTCCTGGAACTTGGAGAAATATGTCTCCCTCGGGACCCCCAACGTGGAATACAGGAAGTCAATATGACAGTGGCAGTCTATAAACCTGTGGTTGTAGCTGCGACTTCGTGAAACAAACGCCGCAGCCCAGTCTCCGAGACACTTCCTGTTTGCTGCAACATTTGATGGTGGTGATGAGCCAGCTTCGGACTCCAGTTGGCCATTTTCTCCTGTGTTGCCACGATTTGCAGATGTGATAGTTGCTCCTACAGGGAATGATTTCCTCCGTCTGTTCTGGGCTGTGAAAGGTAAATAATAAAACATATATAGTCACTCCATACATAAAATAGTTGAAGGTAAACCCATGACAGATACTGCTGGCAGGATGCGACATGGTATGTCGTCACAAATACTACGTCACAAGGGTTTCTCAGAGGTGCAGCATACACCAATGACTACTGCAGACCAGGTATGAATCCAGGTATAGATTTGTACAAAATAAACAACACAAGCACAGCATACCTTCTCCCCCCACCCTATACTGATGTTGAACAAATGAGTAACTTCATTTTCAAAAGGTCACAAATTGGGAACACAAGCCCCTTATAATTAGCCCTTCCATTCACTCAATTTTCATGAATCATTTGTATGGTGTGTATTATGCATGTTACATTTGTGCTGAAAATAAACCCGGTACTATGAACACTGAGCATATAAACAAAACCTATTAAAATGTTGGAGGCATGTATGCATTTATCCACTCCCAGAGAGGGGGGGGGGGGGAGTAAGGAGATATGGGGAGAGGAAGAGAGAGAGAGATAGAGAGGAGAGAGATAGGGGGAGAGAGGAGGAGAGAGAGAGAGTTCAATCAGTCAGTCAGTCGTGGTTCCAACTTCATGGCAACAGGTCGTCCCCATTACGCTCCGTTCCTGTGCCAGTAAATATCACACAAAATGCTCCTCACTGCCCAATGTGAAAAGTGGAACAGACAGGAGTCTTGACAAGCCAACAGCCCGTACAGGTACACTGTGCATAATGCCGCCGCCAGAATGCCAACACAAAAGTCCTCGACGAAAAAGTTCATCGTCGATGGAATCGGGGTCACCAGAAAGACTTCATTGATTCGGGTCTTATCCCACAATGCTCTGTCTCCTTCCACAGGGCGACCCGCCGAAAGTGTCGCACAAAGCACGAATTCTGTAGCTCCAGCGACGACTCCCAGTAGTCTCCTGAAAAATGCACCCTTGAACCGAAAAAGGCAAATCAGTCAATTCAGCAACAGCCGGCCATTGTTCCGAACATGCAGTCCACTGTGCAAACAACAGCGCACAGATGTAAAAGCATTCCACACGAATCTCACAGCTCACAGAGTTGCGCCACGCACGCACTCAGTAGCAGGACGACGGAACCATGCACTACCAGTCCAACATGAGGAAAATGCGATTGCAAACCGTAGCCACAAGCATAAACATGCCTGAGGACTTAATGGTTCAATGCTTACCCGACATGTTGGGGACCGAAAGAGAGAGTTCAATATAAAATGAAGTAGCTTAATGAATCCTTTCAACAGAAATAAACAAAACACATTGCCATATGTTTGAATATTACCCCAGTAGTTTTAAAGAGACTATCATGTCATTTGTCAGCAGTTTTTGTGAGTGTTATGTACCTGATGGGACAGTGAAATATGCCAGGCAATATATTGTTTGGTGTCTTCATTATTCAAATTCTCAACAGAAAAACATTGTTTAGAAACATGTAAGGGATAATTCATGCTCTGTGTCAATGACCAGCCCAACACACATCAAAAACACACAACCTATCCAGAACGTCTCATGCAAATTATCTCATAGTTATGTGAAATTGTTAGACCAAGATATACTAGAAAATTTCACAGTTATGTGAATTGTTAGACCAAGATATACTGGAAAATGTCACAGTTATGTGAATTGTTAGACCAACATATGCTGGAAAATGTCAGTTATATGAATTGTTACACCAAAATATACTGGAAAATGTCACAGTGATGTGAATTGTTAGACCAATATATACAGGAAAATGTCACAATGATGTGAATTGTTAGACCAACATATACTGGAAAATGTCAGAGTTATGTGAATTGTAAGACCAACATATACTGGAAAATGTCAGTTATATGAATTGTTACACCAACATATACTGGAAAATGTCACAATGAAGTAAATTGTTAGACCAACATATACTGGAAAATGTCACAGTTATGTGAATTGTTAGACCAATATATACAGGAAAATGTCACAATGATGTGAATTGCTACACCAACATATACTGGGAATGTCACAATGATGTGAATTGTTACACCAACATATACTGGAAAATGTCAGTTATATGAATTGTTACACCAAAATATACTGGAAAGTTTCACAGTTATGTGAATTATTAGACCAACATATACTGCAAAATGTCACAGTTATGTGAATTGTTACACCAACATATACTGGTAAATGTCACAGTTATATGAATTGTTACACCAACATATACTGGAAAGTGCCACAGTTATATGAATTGTTAGACCAACATATACTGCAAAATGTCAGTTATGTGAATTGTTACACCAACATATACTGGAAAATGTCACAGTTATGTGAATTGTTACAACAACATATACTGGAAAGTGCCAAGTTATATGAATTGTTACACCAACATATACTGGAAAATGTCACAGTTATGTGAATTGTTACACCAACATATACTGGAAAATGTCAGTTATATGAATTGTTACACCAACATATACTGGAAAGTGTCACAATGAAGTGAATTGTTACACCAACATATACTGGAAAATGTCACAGTTATGTGAATTGTTACAACAACATATACTGGAAAGTGCCAAGTTATATGAATTGTTACACCAACATATACTGGAAAATGTCACAGTTATGTGAATTGTTACACCAACATATACTGGAAAATGTCAGTTATGTGAATTGTTACACCAACATATACTGGAAAATGTCAGTTATATGAATTGTTACACCAACATATACTGGAAAGTGTCACAATGAAGTGAATTGTTACACCAACATATACTGGAAAATGTCACAATGAAGGTGGGTGACCTGTTCCCTTCATGGCCACATTTTCTAGAAATTACCTGGGAAGGAAAGGTAACATGGAAGGGCATTGGTCACGTCACCATGTTATGATTTAATTCTGCAAAAATCTAGAACACTCACTTTATGTTAAACCTAGACTTCCTTATTTATTAATATCTCCTATAACCATGCATGCCCCCTAATATTAGTCTCTACCCCCCCCCCCCCAACAAACACATTCCAGTGAATCTTAATCATAAATAATGATAACACTGTCAGCACACACACCCATCACAAATGAAGTAATGAACAGGTTCACTACACTCCACACAAAACAAAAGGCTGTGTGCTGTGTTAAAACAGACACAGGCATGCACCTGTTTATAGCTATTTTTAAACAATAGTCATAGATTATTTTTAAACATTAGTCATGCCTTCTTTAAATAGGCAGTTGAACAGTGTCCTTATCTGGAGAGATAAGTTTATAAGAAAGAGATTAGCAGGTCTGGATGACACTCGACATGTAGAGGAAAAGCCAGGAGGACTTTTAATCAAACCGCTACCATCAGCATGAGAAATCTTGTGTGGCTTTTGATGAGGGGGAAGGAGTGGGTGGGTTGTCGCAGGAGCAGTGATGATGATTCTGTAACTTAGTACCTTTACTTAGGTAAAAGTATATGCTCAGATGTACATAGTCAGGTCAACTGTAGCATATAATAAAATCTAATATCAATACTTATAATTCTGGGTGAGCACAGATATCAATAACTTGGATCATGTCAAGTATCTTAAGCTTAGTCCTTTTTTTTAAAGATATTAAAGTGAATGAAAAGGAATCTAAAAGAGTGTTGGCAGCAGACCGGCCTGCCTTCTCTAAACCTCACTCCTTTCCGTCTATCTATGGTATGTATTATTTTTCCCCCGCATATCCTTTACAGGACATTGAAGTCAACATCAGCATTTTTCAGCTGCTACTGATGTCTTGACAAGTTTTACATTCAGTAGTTTGCCATTGCTTTCTGAACGACCGGCTCACATACCTCCGTAAGTAACCAGCGCTGCGCAATCCACTGCCGAATCTCACGCAGCTGTGTTTCATGCAAGATTACAAACAACGTCCTTAACACCTTCACCAGGGAGACCGGCATGGCATGTATAGTGAATATAATGTTGCTGTTGTAGTTAAAGATTACCCAATTCTTAACCTTTTGAAAATTAAGTTTGTTCATTTTCTCTCCCTCGGTTCATGGATGCATCAACATCTAGTGAATTATAACATCACATATGGGACGCAGAGGTGTTTCCAAGGCACCAGGGCCGGGTTATATACTGGCCAAGACTTATTGACGCGTCCTCGTCGAGCGTCCTGGGCAACAGGTCCCTTCGGGGTCCTGGCTAAAGTCAGTAGGATCGCCGATTCCTCCGAAGTCAGAGAGTGTCTGCCTGTACGGCGAGGAACCACCAGTCTGCACACCAATAAGCCAGACATGGGACAACGGATACTCACGCAAAACTCAGGTCCTGTATGACATCACACTGATGTTGGACAACAGGATGCCTTCATCCGACATACAGGACTTCGCGTTGGAGCTCAAGCCAATGAACACAAGCAAGCAAGCAAGCAACATCACATATAAAGTGCCTCAAATGAGCTCCAACAGACAACACACGTATCCTTCTGGCAGTGCATGCTTTCTCAAGCTGACCAGCTATTAGTATCTGGAGGGGCCATTATCATCAGGATAGTCTGACTGAAGGCATCTGAAGACTGATTGTGGAGTCATCTAATCATGTCACTTCACTTTTCAGTGATCTCTGCAAGTCTCTTCAGCACAGAATAAGTCTAACCCCAATGTCCTCGCAGTTTGTGTGATGTCATTGTTTCTAAAACATCATGTTTTCTTTTATCCTGATATTCCCATTAATCAGGAGCTAGTGGCATAATCAGTGGTCCAGACTCAATCCCCAGCAGAGGCAAGATTATTTTTCCTACCGTTCCTGTTCTGGGGTCACACCAGCATCATTAAAATGAATAGGGAGGGGGGGGGGGGGCGCAACGCGCGTGAGTGGTCTCGAGGTATGGTGTCCGCCTCGAGTGCTGGAGGTCCCGGGTTCAAGCCCTGGTGAGGGTCGGGATTTTTTCATGTGGAATTTTAGTAACAAAATTTCCTCTGGTCTCTGGGTAGTGAGGTCAGATGCCCGTATGTATTGTTGTGCACGTAAAAAATCCCTTCATTCATTCATTCAGTAGCATGTCCCTTGCAGAACCTCACTCCCATAACAACCTTCCGGAAAACCTCTCGATCATAAGCAAGATGTCCCGCGTCTGATACACCCATCTGGAGATCATCCGCCACATCCTGCACCCATCTTCTCTTTGGCCTTCCTCTTCCTCTCTTCCCAGGCATATACCCTTCCATTATTGTTCTCTCCAAACTTTCGTGACGTTTCAAGTGACCGAAATATCTCAATTTTCTTTGTTTTATCGTCTTTAATATCCAACCTTCTTCAATATTCAACTCTTGAAATATGGATGCATTTGTTCTTTTCTTTACCCAAGATATTCTTAGAACTCGTCTATAACATTTATATTCAAAGGCGTTTATGCGCTGTTCAGCTTGGCAGTTGGAAATCAAAAAATAGTAGCCCAACGGCGCTGCTCTGGCAAAATTTTGAGTTAAAAATCTACCCAAAGTATTTCAGGATCCTCGTCGGTGCTACAGAGTTCATGCACTAAGCTGAGATTCTCTGGACTCAGGCTTGAGTTAGGAATAGAACGAAGCACTTATGGGTTACACCGTGTGCCGTGATGATGATCCGCCGACTAAATGACTAAACTAAAATGAGTGCCAGACAATTTTCAGAACTGTTTGGGAAGGAACGGTGATGAGGAAGGAAACTGGTCACAGCAAATATGCCTTGGCTTAGAATATGGGAAGGCTTCACACCTCACATCTCAACTGCAGTATTTACTATGAGACTGCCCCCCCCCCCCTACCTCATAGTATTTTTAACAGTAGATCCTTGCATCTCAGATCTTTCCATATATCCTTTTTCAGACCAATATAAAGTTCTAACATACAGCTGCGAATTACGGACAATTAATAAACAAGCAAACAATAGCCTTAGAATGCTGTGGATATGGTTTTATACAAGAATGCTGAAAATTCTTTGGACAGCCAAAATAAGTAATCTGGACATACTGAGGAAGTCACAAAGATAACATCACAAACATCAGAAAGAGGCAGTCTTCATTTTTGGCCACATAATGAGAAGACAAAAACTATTGTGACAACTGGGAAGATTTGTGGAAAGAAAGATACAGAAAGAAAGCAAGATAAAATTCTTGATGGCATGGAATGAAGTCAGCACACGAATGGAAGCATGCCGTTGGAAATCACAAGGTGTGGAGAAGCATGATCACCCATGCCAGTTGGCATTACAAGCCTTTGCCACACAACAGCAATGAATAAAAGTGAACAACATGCATCTTTCTTATGGCAACAAACAGAGGAAAGTCCTGGACCATTTCACAATCACCAAGGAAGAAAACTGACTTGAACTGAAATGTCACAGAAGAATTCTTAAAATATGATGACCAAAATAAGAAAATACAAGATCTGAATGTTGAAGAAAACTGACAACAGCATTTCTCAAAGACAAAAGAACAGTATTGGAAGGAATGGTTCTTGGAAGAATAAGCGGGAGTTGGATCAACAGGAAGGTGGGCACAAGAGAAGGACACTCTGGGCGTAAAAGTACATGAGCTCGGGAAATTGGCGAAAGATTGAGTCTTTCTAGCCAGCTATGATGAGAACGATGTTCTGAAAAGGATCTGATACATGATTAATCTTTTTTAAAATTTATTCTGGCAATCGTTCGCTTTGAACTCAAGTGTTGTCCATACACACGCTACTACTTCTATGCAATGGACTGGTTTTGCATGTGGATTAGCTTTCCCTATTACCAGTGCCCCTTGCCATCAGGGGAACCCACTCCAACTTCTGAGGTACTTGTAATTTACGTCCCCAAGTCAAGGATGAGAGGTCAACATTTTAGTCCAACTGATCGGTGTTGGGGTTGAACCCGCTACCTCACATCAGCACACCGGAAGTTTAAGAATGAGTGCTCTTATCCATTCAGCCATATTGACATTCATATGCATGATGATTATTGCCCTTTTATAAACTGGGCTATTAACCGTGAGTGTGGCATTTCTGGCCAAAACAGATTTGAATAAATGGAACAAGACCATACAGAAATGATGATCAATCTTAGAAACACATGTAGCAGGCTCTGAATGACTTACGTTGGTGATCTATCCAAGGCTTTGTCATGTGATAAGGAGCTGATTTTCTTCTAGCTGCCTGCGATTTAAAGTGCAAGGCTGATTGAAACCTATGTGGTCTGCAAGTGAGGTTACTTGCTCTGTTAAATACTGGACCAGCTGCAGATGCAGGAGGTCTGGGAGAAGCACCAACATTCTCATTTCTAAAATTATTTGCCACTGGTGGGGTCATTTTTGAGGTCCAATTAATTATTAAAGGTTTTCTAAATGAATCACTCCTAACTGAATTCTGTCTGAAATGACTGTGTCCAACAGCCTCTTGCATGACTGGTTCTTCAGATGATCTTGAAGACAAGATAACATTTTCAGTCCCCAAGTTACCTGACAGGTAATGATTCTCATGCAGGTATAATGGACTAACTGTCTCTGTGAGATGCCTAGAAGATGCTGTTGAGAACCCATCATTCCTGCAAGATAAGAAATGTAGATGATTAGCTTTATTTGTAAAGGAGCACTGTCATTTCACATAGATTCTAAGTGCTCCAGTCTTCTCCCAAAGAATACAGAATCTCACCACCAAATGAACTCCATATCACTGGCAAGGATTCACTAGTGTGTATACCAAAATCACGCAAACTGTATATCTTTAGTGGGTGAATTGAAATGTAGCCTGTCAAGTGGCCTACTCATTCAGCACTTTACTTTGTGCAACTGCTGAGGGATTTTTAACATGTGCAATATACACACTGGTCATCCTATTGGAAAATGAAATGTTTGGAGTAGCTCACACTGCTCGATAAGACACAGGTTGCAAGCATAACATGGATATCATCCTTGTCTGGTCTTTTACATATCCACTGTTCACACAGTTAATTGTGGAAGGCATCTTACAGATGGATGTCACATCTCTAAACCTCTTTGCCAACATATGCAGTAGATATTCCCATTGATTCATGTGCTAAAGAAACAAAAGCTAAGCCTAAATGAAACACTGTATAACCATATCAGAAAAGAAGTTTGGATTGTCAAAAGTGATGTCATGACTTTCATTTATAACTTTAAAAGAACCTATTGTTAGCTGTTTGTTTCTTTTTTTTGTGTGTGCTTGCTTTGAACTCAAGTGTAGCGATACTGTCAGCGTGTTGTATGTCTAGGTATCTGAGCTCGGGCTCACACAGGCAACATTAACTCCGTTAAATAGAATATCTAACATTTATTGTATTTCAATAGACAGTGCGTTGGCGCAGTGGGTTTAACAAGCCCGCACTGAATTGCATATCACAGAGGTTTAACATCATCACACAGTTAACATCATCAAACATTCTAAGCATACTATCTAGCATATGTCTATAAACCCCAAATACACATGGGTCTAAACTATTGAGTCTAAACTATTGAGTCCCTCTAAGGCAGGCCCTGTTGCCTCTTCGATGTCCCGTCTCTCTCTGCCGATCCACACGTGTCGCAACCCGACACGGGTGGTAACTCTGTTCAAGTTCCTCGTGGACCCCGCAATATGCGGGCCACATCAGTGTCCACGGGACAGTGGACTCACTGACCAGACCTTCGAGAAGGTTCTGGAATACTCTGGCCTTCGAGGGTCTTACTTCTTTCCCTTGGGCGGGAGTTGTAGCCCTTGGCTAATCTTAATTAACTAATGTTAGTTTACCCGATAATGTGGATCCTGTGAGGCTGTGACAAATACATTCTTCTTCTTCTGCGTTCATCTGGAAAGTTTTTTTTTGACGTGATTGTGTTGTGCCTGTTTACAACAGAGCTGCTTTCTTGCGCCATTAGGCCGACACATCCAACTTCTGTGGGCATTTGTTAACTGGGTTAACCTTCCCAGGGGCAATACATACAAATTCTGGTAGTGCTGGACTGAAATTTGCATGTGGATTAGCTTTCCCTATTAACTTGCCATCAGGCAAACCCACTCCGACTTCAGAGGTACTTGTTATTAGCATCCCTAAGTCAAGGATGAGAGGTCAACATTTTAGTTGAACTGTCCAGTATAGGGGTTGAACCCCTTACCTCAGCATCAGCACACCAGATGTTTAAGATAATGCGTTCCTATCCATTCAGCCATGCTGACCTCCCAAGTGTCTGTTTCAAGCAACATACCATGTGTAACAGGTTATTCTTTGTGTGTACCAACCGACGTGCCACGTATGATGGTCCTACTAATATTTAGTCAAAGCACACTAAGGAAATCTGGACAATATGTGTTTCTATTTGGCCCCAGTGAAAGAAATATACTTGTGATTTTGTTGTCTGACCCCCCTTGGGCAGCTGTTGGACAGTCTTCTATGTGTATCAGGAAATGTCCGGGGAGGTACATATGGTCAGTGGGGTACTGACCCCATCACCCAGCAAGTCTCAACTGGGCTGACACATTTGGGGCAGGCACCATATACTCAATACACCTGGAGATGTGTAAAAGTGTTCCTTTAATTGTTTACATCTACTTCTGACCCTTCGTGTGTTCAAGGGGTCACATGAAATGTTGCGTAAAACTGCTAATTTTAAATTAAAACATCCAAACCTAACCGAAGGTACGAGGGTAAGTTAATAAGTAAGTCACAAATGGCTGTAGAAAAATAACTAAATATGATAACAACTTGAAACCAGTTTATTTTTATACATACATTGTCTCTTTATTTCTCAATATAATTTCCACCAACATTAACGCACTTATCCCATTGTTTTATCAGCCCTTCCAAACCGGCTGCATAGAACTGTGTGCTGTTTTCTAAACTACGTTTTCACTTCACATTCAACTTGGCGTCACTCACGAAATGTCTACTGCCAAGGTGGGTTTTCAGTGGACTTAACCCCTAGCTGTTTCCCGTAAAGCGGTGCATAGCTGGGTAGAAAAAGTTATGAGGGTGAGTCAATAAGTAAGTCACACAGTTCTGTGGGATGGCAGGTAAATGAAAACAAAGCACACAGTTCTATGCAGCTGGTTTGGGAGGACTGATAAAACGATGGGATAAGTGCATCAATGTTGGTGGAAATTATGCTGAGAAATAAAGGGACAATGTATGTATAACAATAAAGTAGTATCAAGTTGTTATCAGTTAGATATTTTTTCTACAGCCATTTGTGACTTACTTATTAACTTGCCCTCGTACATTTGAATACAGCAACCACAACTACTCTCTTACCATGTCTCCTCTTCTACTGCATTATTAAATGTTTGTGGTCTACTCATACTGTAATCCTCCACCACAGTGGCATCAAGATGGAGGTTGTCGGCATACATTTCTGGAGTTGAGCATCCTCTCCAGTGATCCACTGTCAAGGTATGTGTTCTTTCAGACTCTTGCTGTCCATCAAACATTGCTGGATTCCAACCTAGAAAGGCAAGCACAGAAAAGACCGGCTATTAAATCAACCACATGCAAGAGACACTCTGTTGCCAGCCATGTAGGGAATCTACTGTGAAAGTACGTGCTCTACTCTACTTTTGTTGTTTGTAGGACACTGAAGAGTTCCAACCTAGACAGCAAGAACATGAAATAATCATAAGTCTTCTTCAGCCATATCTGACTGTGGGTTGGTGCATCCTGTGAGCAGGATGCCTCCAGCTGCCCAGCATGGTGTTCAGTTGCAAACACCATGGGCGGCCAGAGTAACTACCAACGATTGCCTGAAAGAGGCTAATGAAACTCAACATTTATATACAACTATATACAATATATACAACCATAAGAAAGAGACAAACAGCTGTCTCTGGTCATGTGATGAGAGGAGAAACATTGGAGAACATTGCAACTGGAAATGTTTGTTGATGGCTATGGATGTATGTATGTGCGCTCATACATATCAGTCCACCCAGACTTTATGACTCGCCTCATAACATAAAGGAGGACATAATATGAGTTTTGTTAGTATCACCAACATACGTGGGTACACATTTCATTGCTCTTCAATATTCGTCCACTAGGGCCAACCCATTCACTGGCTCCCACTCACGCTTTGTAAGTACTATCCACTGGGACTCTTCAGTTTCTACTCCCAGATAACTATAACAGTTTCCCAACCTCCATTCTTGCCTCCGCCCCTCCCCCCTTCTTTAATGTACCACTTCCACTCAAGTACCTGGGATGCTCACTGAACCGTTACACCCACCACCCTGATATCATCCTACACCCCACTCCCTCGACTATGTAAAAAATAAGATTATGGTGACATTCGGGTAATAGACTCTGGGATTCTCAGGTAAGTAGGAACACTTTTTTTCTCAAATTTTCATTTTTCTCTCCATTGCTCTCATGTTTTCATTCTTCTTATCCCATCGTTACGCCTTAATGTAGTCACAGGAGGGTCTTCTCCGTGACTATATGTTATGTTTTGTGTATGTATTTGTTTGCTGATGAAGGCTAGTCGCTGCAATGTCCTGTATGTGTCGTAATTCTGTTATGTAAAGCTGCAATACTTTGTGTTATTTTTTAATGTTTACATTTTCATAGCTTTACCACAGTTACAGCTAATTTTATTCATGTGGGAAATGAGGCAGACCAAGAGAAATTATGCTGGGTAGGCAGATGGTGGCATGGGAGAATATCAGCACAACTGATCTAGAACTCCGAGGACAGATCTGTGGACAGATAGGAATGGGCCAGTTGGCAGGGCACAAGGTGATAGGTTACTTTGTCCTCTACTTTTTTAAGTAGTCTCCTTTCATTGAGTCCAAGACAATTCTTTACAGCGCATCTTCATTTGCTAAGGCCAGATGTGATCTCCTTAAATGACTTTTCTTCAGACATACTGTCTAGTGAAGTTCTTACATGTTTGAGAGAGCCAATTCATAAAATTCTGGAGTTCCTTTTGACTCTGGGTGACAAATGATGCAACATCAACAAAAAGCAGAGCTCTGACAGTCACTTTCCTGATATCTGTCTTTGTTTTGAATTTTGCGAGATTGTACGGACAGATGGCCATCCAGTCTAGTGTGGAGACACATTCCTTCCACTGAACTGTCAAATGCATGGTTGAGAAACGCAGCAAAGATCATCCCAAATGTCAGGAACCCAATATCAACTAACCCAATATATAACAGTGACAGGAGTTAGCGGAGGACAGCTCACGACAGGCGATCAAGACAGGCAGCCTGGTGTTACCAAGTACAGGTCAACTACATAACCAGTTGAAGCCCTGTGGTCATCGTGCCACGTTACACCGCACGGGCAACACGAACTGTGAGAAGTGAAGGTCTGACCAAACACTGTGTCAGGCAGACGGGTTAAGGACTTCGAGATGGACGGACAGAGGGTTATGTTTGTGTTTCATGATTGTTGTGAGATGGCTGTAATGAGGGAGAGCGTGACTGATTGATAGATTGAGAGGTGCTTGAGCTGAGGCAGTGAAAGAGTTATTTTGTATCTATTGTAAAATGTATAATACATGTATATACTGCTGTGATAATGTACAAGGTGCACATGATTATGAGGTTACGTGAATAAAGGATTTACTTTACGCTACCGCGTGTAAGACTGTAATCATTGAATGTGTGTGACTGTTTCGCCCCTGTTCTGGAGAGCGAGCCAAATGTTAATATAAGTGAGTCCATGACAGGACGAACGTGGGTTGCTCGTCCGATTTTTGAACCGCATGTGTAATAGAGGGACGAACGTGGAGATCTTGTCCAGTTTTTGAACCATATATTAGAACGTGGACTTCTCGTCCAGTTTTCAATGACATATTTTAACATGTGTTGACAATATACATGTAAAATGCACATCACTGGCATTTAAATTTTGAATAATATATATAGTGGAATGCTAGTACGTAGATAATTCTAAGTTGTATCCTGAAAGAGAGTTACCAAAAGCAGCCCAGTTCTGAAAGTCTAGCTCGCATGAGAACCTAAAATTACTAGGATTTCTACTATTCTAGTAATCGACGACGATGACATTACAGACTCACATCCATACTTGACTGCATACAAACCTATACACAATTAACCGACCTCGCATACACCACAGAGTCGAACATATACTAACATTTTTCTGTCCCCAGCAAACAGAGTAATCTCCAAGGGTTAAAAATAAGCAAAGTTTTCTTCCAAGCCGTAAAGTACCGACACCCCCCCCCCCCTCCCTACGGGCGCAGATATCGAAGTACATCCAAAGCTCCGGACGTCATTGGCAGCTAAGTATTTCTTTCACATATTTTTGTAAGATTTCAGGTCCTACCTGCAATTTTTTTTTTCACATTTTACACATGATATATTTGCTACATTTGATTGTGTATTGTATTGAGTGAATTTGATCATATACTGTAAAAAAAATTTGGTGCTATTGCTAACACAATCTTCAAACTATCATGGCTACTCTACACGACTTCATAGAATCAGGGCTAAAATTAGGGTTAACAGGAGAAGATTTATCTAAATGGAGTGAGACGAAATATACAGAGCAGGTTCAATTAGAAGAGAAAGCTAGAGAAAGGGAGGAAAGGGCAGCAGAGAGGGAATTTAAGAAAGCTGAGCTTGAAGCTAAAAATAAACAAGCTGAATCAGAGTTGAAGAAAGCTGAGCTTGATGCTAAAAATAAACAAGCTGAATCAGAGTTGAAGAAAGCTGAGCTTGATGCTAAAATTAAACAAGCTGAATCAGAATTAAAGAAAGCTGAGCTTGATGCTAAAAATAAACAGGCTGAGCTCAAAGCCAGAATTAGAGAGACAGAAATCAATGCACAAAGTAAGAGAGAAGAAATAGAAATGCAGTTCAAATTGAAACAACTAGAAATCGAAGCTGATACTAAGAAAGAAATTAGAAAATTAGAAACCAAAGAAAAAGAAAACCAGTATAAGAAATACCAAGGTATTGTCAAAAATTTCACTACTGGTGACTGCATATCAGCATGGTCCCAGAATTTTGAAACCATCGTGGAGTATTACCAGGTACCAGTTTCAGACTGGAGCAACATATACATGAGAAGTCTTTCTGGAGAACCTCTGAAAGTCATAGAAACCATTCAAATTGAGTTAAGGAAAGACTATCATTACATCAAAGCCAAAATCATAGCCCATTTTTTGTTAGATGAAGCAGGATACAGAGAACAATTTTCTAAGTTATCCCCAAAATCATCACAAACGTTCTCAGATTATACCTCACTAGTTCAAGACATTTTTAGTAAATGGCTATCAGCAGCTAAAATTAACAATGATTTTGAACATCTAAAAGACCTCATTTTGAGAGATAAGATCTCATCACTACCATTACCTTTTTCACGTTTTTTTGCAAGAGTGTGAGTGTGAGAGTGTGAATGTGGTACAATAAATAGGAAAACGTGGATCGGCTTACTTCACAGCCAATAAAGATTGCTTTGTCAATATTTTGAAAGATACAGAATATGTAGCAGCCACTACATATGACAGACCCAAACCAACCACATACAATAAATCCAAAACCTTTAATAAATACAGAAACTACCAATGTAAACACTGCAGTTACAATCACAATGAGAACGATATGTCTGATAAAAGTCTGGCATATCATACTTACTTGCAAAAGATTCATAGATAAGCAAGAAAGTGAACTAAAGAACTGTAAAAGATTGACTAAATGCTTCCTTTGCAAAGCGTACGGGCATTGGCGCCACTCTTGCAGAGCCAGACAAATGGCAAAAGAAGCAAATGCAGCAGTGTTTGAAAGTTCATCTTCTGAAGAAGAACAAGAAGAAGAACCACAACCAGTAAACGCAATCCAAAATATTGATGTTTTTCATATAGATAAGTGTACCACTTGCAATCGTTTTCATGATGAGGGAATTCTAGCCTGTGGTCACAACATACAAATAACAAATGACAAAGCAAACGCAGTGTGCCATTCAGAAGGTAAACTTGATATCCATCATGGCTATGTCAATGGTAAACTAGCTAGTGTTTTAAGGGATAGTGGATGTAACATCACTGGTTTAAGAAAGGAGTTTCTAAAGCCCTCATATTATACAGGAAAGTTTGTCACCTGTAAAACATTTTCAGGAAACATTGAGAAATATCCAATCGCATGGGCACAGATCAAAACACCTTTATTAACAGGCAAAGTAAAATGTGCCGCATTAAGAAACCCATTTTGTGATTTGATCATTAGAAATCTTCCTAAAGTTACAGACATTACACAAGGGCAAATTATAACTTGGTATAAACAGGTTTTACCAACAAATGCAGTTGCCAGAGCCTCTGCAAAGAAACAGTCTGAGACTAATACTCTGCAACAATCAAACAGTATTATAGATCTCCCCAACATACTGGAGGAGCATTTCACTAAACTAGAAACAACATGTCTGTTCATCAGTTTCCCAAACCCAATGAACAGAAACTAAAACACAAAAACAAGAAAGTAAAGTCAATATCACAAATAAAACATCAACCTAAGCCATGTAAAGTAAACCAAAACACTGCAAATATTTTTAACAGCATTCCTTTATTACCTAACTATAATATCATTATCCTGCCTCATTACCTGCACACTCTGTAATTGCAAGTGTATATCTAACAATAAGCTATGTCCAGATTCAAATTGAAAATCATGTGACAAAAACAGACCACCCAATCTCCACAACAGAATGACAAATTCATTCTACATTACTGAACGGACACAACAGCAAACACACGTCATGCACCTAGACTACATCGACACAAACATCAAACCACTCACACTGACACTAGAACAAGACAAAACAACACCAGAAAGGACAACAATCCATCACACAGAGACTGATGCAAAACTGAGTATAACAAACATCAAACACCACAGCACACTGACCCAAAAGGGAGATAACCAGTCTACACAACGTGCAGCTCATACTACACACACAAGCAACATCAAACTAACAACGGCAATAGATACAGTACAGACACATCACCACCAGAGCGAAACACGACAAATAGTAACATGCGAACAGAGACTACGGATGACTCGATACAGTTAATACCATCTACTATACCACTGAACTTACACCAAACACAGTGTGCTACATTGACTTCAACCAAAACACACTCATACATAGACGACATCTGTATACACAGCAACAGTATGACACAACACATAGCGACATTACGACAAACTTTTGAACATATCAGGCAACACAGCCTGACTGTAAAACCAGCAAGAGTTGAAAGTGCTTTTCATGAAATATGTTTTTTAGGCTATAAAATTTGTGATGGTAATATCACTACTGATGGTAAGATTGTATCTAAAATTTTGAAATTATCGCTTCCTACAACAAAGAAAGAGGTAAGAAGCATGCTAGGATTGGTGAACCACTATAGAAAGTTCATACCAAACTTTTCAGACCTAACAGAACTTTTCACCAATCTGGTGACAAAACACCAACCAACAAAAATTGTACACAGTGAGGGCCTGAAAGAAGCTCTTACAAAAATACAAGGGCATTTCTCATCTCACCCTATATTAAAACTCCCCAACATTAATCTTTGTTTCACAGTTAGGACTTACGCGAGCAGTGTGGGCATGGCTGGGGTCCTCCTACAGACCTACGACAACGTGTTGCATCCAGTGGCATACGTCAGTCACAAGAAAACATCAAACGAACGGAAATACAGCGCACCGGAATTGGAATGTTTAGCTCTGATATACTCATTATCTAGGCTATCAAGGTATTTGTTAGGCAAACACTTCATTGTTGAATCTGACAATAGCCCACTTAAGATAGTAATGCAAGGAACCCCATCAAATCATAGAATTGCCAGATGGGCGTTACTGCTACAAAATTACAGCTTTGAAGTCCGCCACATAAGCGGTACTGAGAACACAATCGCGGACCTCCTGTCAAGGATTCCTCTCGACGAGTCCACCAACGGTCTAACTACGCTGGAGCGCAAAGATTAAAATAAAGTTATCACCAGCGCTCAAACCGAAATATCACATTGCAGCGCAAGACATTACCCCGTCACAAAGAACGTTGCCTAAACAAATTTAGTGTTATATGGACTATGTCCAATTATATTTCCAAATAACATTTTTAAATTGTGAATGTGCCGTATAAATGAAGAGTGCTGAACGTGAAAGTGTACTGGAACATAAACTGTTGTAAATACTTTCACATCCAAGTGCAGAACGAACAATATTACACACCTACAATAACTTACCAAACTTCCAGCACTTATCAATATCCATTAGTACCAGCACTGAACAACACTGTGTAATAACTGCACCAAAATCGGCAAACGTTTTAATTAATTTACGTACTGTGTTAGTTAAACGACATCGTTGCCCGGAACAGTTTACGTCAACAATTTGTACAAATGAAATATTCTTTTTCTTACAGCGTGTTCCTAATTTTTGAAAACACGATATGTTTAGTTTTGTTTCTTTTCCCAATTTGTTTTTATATTGCTATTATAGCAGACTATACGTAATTAGTTAAGTATAAATGAGCAAGTGAATGAATTTTATGACTTTTGAATTTGCATATAAAAGATTGAGAGAAAGGATTTATATAATTGTAATCTAAGGATCATCGATTGACCCCATTGTTCGATGGTGCCAGACATGTTACTATTTTGAATAAAGTGAGGTCAAACGTTTGACACTTAAACAACAAATGTACTACTTTATTTTTTGAAAGTATCTAAAAGTTACTCTACATAATTATTTATGATTGTACCTAAAGGGAAGCAATCTGATATTGGTAAAGTTGGTACATGCATGCGTGTTTTTTTTTCAAAGTGGTCAAATGACTACAAAGTACCAAGTTGCGTCAACTAGAGGTGGACGATGGTTACTAAAATTTGATAGGACCAAGATTAGAATATCTGGCCATAGGGGTTAATGTTCTGGTCCTGAAGTCATCTTGACTTGACGCCTAACATGTTTTTTGTTGAGAGGGAGGACATAGATTGAAACATAGTGGCAATCGTTAACTTCCGGTCTGTGCTGAGTCCAGTGTAAAACAAAGGACCAATCCAACCAGGGGACTATACTTGAGGCGACTAGTCTGATGGCAACAATGAATGAAATATACATCACGCACCACTGCCAAACAGATAGCACCTTGCAATGATATAATATTATGATCCATCAATGTAAACAACTATTGGGTCCTGACATGAAATGAGAATGTAAACACAGACTATGTGTAACTACCCACATAATGAAAGGGTATCCCTTTCATAAGAGAGGGGGGAGGAGAGTGTCAGGAACCCAATATCAACTAACCCAATATATAACAGTGACAGGAGTTAGCGGAGGACAGCTCACGACAGGCGATCAAGACAGGCAGCCTGGTATTACCAAGTACAGGTCAACTACATAACCAGATGAAGCCCTGTGGTCATCGAGCCATGTTACACCGCACGGGTGACACGAACTTTGAGAAGTGAAGGACTGACCGAACATACATGTGTCAGGCAGACGGGTTAAGGACTTCGAGATGGACGGACAGAGAGGGTATGCTTGTTTCATGATCGTTGTGAGATGGCTGTAATGAGGGATTGCGTGACTGATTTCAGTGATTGACAGAGAGGTGCTTGAGCTGAGGCAGTGAAAGAGTTATTTTGTATCTATTGTAAAATGTATAATGCCTGTATATACTGCTGTGATAATGTACAAGGTGCACATGATTATGAGCGCAACCTCCAGGAATGTACCTAATGTAGATAGGTTATGTGAATAAAGGATTTACTTCATGCTACCGCATGTAAGATTGTAATCACTGAATGTGTGTGATTGTTTCGCCCCTGTTCTGGAGAGCGAGCCAAATGTTAATATAAGTGAGTCATGACACCAAAAAAGGTAGGTACTAGTACACACCTTGATTGATATCACTGCTTACTGTCAAAGGAGCTGATAGATTGCTATCATACAGAATTGTTTCCTTTATGTCGTTATGTAACAATTTTAAGTTCAACAATTTAGAGAAGTTTTATTTTTAGAATAAAACCCTAACTTGCACAGTTCGCAGTGACTTCCCTATCCAGGCGGCCTTAAATCCACAGGCTCAAGACAACACTCCCCCCCCCCCCCCCCCCCATACACTGCAAGGTCCTATAAGCAGTAAATGACAGTTTTTTTTTTTATTTTGAACAGGATTTTAGTCTATTCCTGCTGACATGGTCAAATGCCTTTGTGAGATCAATAAAGACAACAGACAAAGGCAAGTTCTGCTCCCTGGACATTTCTTATGGTCAGCAAAAGGGAAAAGATCATGCCCACTGTTGATCTTCCAGCTGGAAACCAACACTGTGGCTGGATACAGACATTCAGCCCAGCCCCTGCAATCTTGACAGAATTAGTATTGTGAAAACTGCCAACAATGCTCAGTAAAGACACTCTCCTGTAATTATTGTTGTTGCTCTTGTCACACTGTTCGTAAACAGTGTAATAATTTTGGCAACTTTTAGTTCTTAGGTAATTTTAGTTTCGGGTACTGTGTGCCAGACTCTGCCCTTGAATTTCCGCCATTGCATCATGTGTTCTTGTACATTTTACATTTGGTTTAGAGCACACTAACAAAACCTGGCTTCCTCATTGGTCAGTACTGTTGTGTTATTTCTTCTTCTGCCCTTGAGGGATAGGCCCTCAACATACTTACACCAAACTGTCCTATCTGTATCTCCTACAGCTTGCTCCCCATATTCATCCGTTTCCAGTGTTCTCCGTGTATCTTAGTTCCCCCTTTATTTCATTTACCCAGTAAGTTCAAGTGCCAGTCTCCCTGGTCTAGGGGCTACACGACTTTCTCCATAATCCTGTTTACTCTCGTGAGTAACAATGTGCGTGAGGGTATGTGAGCCGGTCGTTCAGAAAGCAATGGCAAACTACTGAGCGTAATCTTGCCAAGAAATCAACAATCAGCTGAAAGATGCTGATGTTGACAGCAATGTCCTGTAAAGGATATGCAAACAAACAAACAAAAACAAACAAAAAAGTAGGTTCAAGTGAAAGGACTATCTAGCAATACTTTCTCAGGTTTTCTCAGTATGTGTCATACTCAGTGTTAGTATCTTCCCCTCACCCTTGATTTGCTGGAATCTTGTCAAGTTCTTTCCTCAAGCTCTACATTAGTAACACTTTCATACTACTTCAACCTTCCTATTCTGCACAGCCACCAATTAGTGAATGTTTAATGTGTATTTCGCCTCTTTGAAAGTAATACTCTAAATTTGTCACAGTGGTTATTTTCTCCCATGGACAACAGCTGTAAAACCTTTTGAGACAGAGTTCAGTAAAAATAAAAACCACATTAATATACCATATCAAGGGCAGCATTTAGACTCTCTCTCGCTAAAATAAATCAGGAGTTCAAAAAGAAAGCTGAATAACTCTCTCTCTTTCTCTATACTCAGATTCAAAGAAAGCTGAATAACTGTTCAAAATCAATAATGTGGATTAAAACAGTGGTACAGCTGTGGAAATGTAAACAATAGAATGCCTTCATTAGCAAACATCAACAAGAGATAACACCACACAAACAACGGAGATGACACTAGAATCTACATTTTGGCGTAATAAGCAGAAACGGGGGAACGTGTGATACTTATCTCAGAAACTCTGAATATGAAACAGGGGAAACATTGACAGAGTTCAGCTTATATAGCAGGCTATATGAGAATGTGCGGTTGTGTGGGAATAGTCCAGTCAACACGTCAAAGAAGCGCAGTGGGGGAAGGTTAGTGTACGAAGGTGCGAGGGATGTCATAAAAACGGAGGGAAAATTGAGACAATTAAGATTTGTTGGTGGACAGAGTAGAAAGCTAAGGAGTCAGATCCTGGTGGATGTATCCGCAATGTGCTAGTTTGTACCAGTACTGGTTGGTCATAGACTGGTGGAGATTGATGAGTAATGATGTCCACATGTGCAGGATTATAATACTGTAGAAATATAACCGTTTTTTTTTAAAAACGGGGGGGGGGGGGGGGGGGGGGGGAGAGAGAGATCGCGCCGACAAGTTGAGTGAGGAGTATAGCAACATAGTCTAACGTTTCAGTCATGTAACCAGAGGTGTCTAAAGACATGCGGTTTCATTCTTAATGTTCCATATAAATCATAAGGAAGGCTGTTATGCCCTGTGTATACCAATACATTGTGCTGTTGTGGTTGAATGTAATCCAATTACCCCTAACCCACATTATATATGATGAAGCAGCAAGGATAATTGTTATATTGTGGTGTATTGGGATGTACCCCATGGCTTCTCTCTTGCTTTGTGTTAAGTTTTTTTTCTCTCTTCTTTCGTTCACTTGAAATATGTCTATAGCTGCAATGTTGTCTCTTGTATGAATTTAACTGTCTTTTTTAGTTCACTCAATGGTCCATAGAGTTTATCTTCCACTGTTGTCTCTCTAGGCCAGGTTTGCCTAGATATGTTGTATTTTGGGCAGTCTTGGAGTATTTCCTCTGCTGTCTGCGATGCCAATCCACATGTGCTACCATGGCTGATTCACAAATCTTGAATTTTGTATACATGTGGTTGTGTAATCTATTGTGTCCTGTTCTGAGGCACAGAATAATGACTTGTTCTGGTCTGTCCATAAAGTGGTAGTCATCTTGATTGATTTGATCATTCTTTTCGTTTGGTGGTATGTAACGGGCACATCAAGCTGTTCTTCTTTTGCTCCTTCCTTAGCCAATTGATCAGCTCTGTCATTTCTGTCAGCTCTTTGTGCAAGTGCATTTACAGTTTGGAAATCATAAATGAGAGAGTGTTGGAGACAGCACAGATGATGCTATATTGTGGGTTTGGGTGCACCTTAGCTTCTCTCACTGCTGTTCATCTATTCCTCAAAGTAGTAAGAAATAATGACCTGTATTTAACCACAAGAGCACTACAGACATGCCTCTCTCTTGTTGGAGGATCTTTGTGGACAAGGATGAACAGTGATATCCATATACATGTACAATACATAATCTGTGCGGACTCTGCTTCACAATGATAAATCAAGATAACGAAGATGACATGACATCATATACAGTGGATCACACAGAACAAAGGAACAGAAAGGGTAGAGGATAAAGATAGAACAGAGTCAGGAAAAGGAGAGGCGCCCCTTTTGAATGGAGAGAAGCCTAAAGAAGAAATAATGTCTCTAGTTAAATAAAGCTGTTCCTGGTGCTAAGGTCTTGTGATGATAAGCATCCCATAAAGAAGATAAGACTTTCTGTTCACAGAAGCTGAATAACTTTCTATCCCAACAGTTTTTACTTGAACTCATATTGTGTGATGGCCTGTTCCATGCTCAGTCTTCGTAGACTTGGATAGGACAAATTAGAAGGATGGAGGATGGTAGAATCCCAAAGGACATCTCTTTAGGTAATTTTCAGATGGGTAAAAGATCTAGGAGTCACTCTCTACTATGGTACAAAGATGTGTGTTAGCAGGACATGATTGATACAGGCATTGATATTACACCTTGGGAGCAAGTCGCCACCGAATGTGTTTCATGGAGCGAAAAAATCAGGAATGGGATACAGATATGGGAGAAAATGATTGCAGATAGGTTACACACTGAGCATGTGAGACGGAAGATGGTGCGTGATGGTGAAAATGATCATGTGTTCACATGCATCCATTGTGGACAAACATTTACTGCGCAAATTGGTCTGATCAGGCACATTCACTACCACCATGTATTGCAGTTATTATGCCTTTTTTGAAGCACAATGTAACAAACTATCACCTGTCAAGACTGCAAGGTGCCTTTACATACCAAACAAATCCCCACACCATCATGATTGGTTACTGATACATACAAAAACAATGTTTTCTGTTTTCTTAAGAATACCTTGCTTGGTGCTGATTGAATGAAAAAGCTATACATGACTAGCTGTATTGTTCAACATGCAGGGTGGTGTTTGGTATACAAAGGGTTTCAGGTCTTTAAAAAACAATTTAATTGATGCTTGGAAGCTGAAAGTACTTCACTTACACGAATACATCCTTGGGTAAAGGCTGTCATCATGTGGTCTGTTGAAAGCAAGTCCATGGCTGCTTTCATCTGATTCAGATGGGAATAAGTTGCTAGCATCTGCTGGAAGTGGGCTACTATCTATTGATGCGACTGACTGGAATGTTGATGGGGAATATGAATAATAGGGTGGAGCACTGTTGATGGGTGCACTGAGGCTTGGGGGGTACCTTTCAACCCAAGGCTGCCAACTCCAGTAGGGTGGGTATGCTGGCACCCACCCAGGATAAGGGTAGACAGGCAAAGGATAAGGTGGCCTTGATCTATCTTCCAGATAAGGGTTGCCGGGATGATGTAGAAATCTGGGTATGTAGTCTGGCGATGGAGGATGTGTCAAGCTGACTGTGATGGTGACATCAAGAGGATGATTATCATTGTAGTGGCTCATGTGCTGGTGAATGCTAGTAGAGCAAGACCTGAGGAAAGTCATTATTCTATCCATAGCTGCTTCTGAGCCCAGAGCTTCAGCCGGCAAATTAAATTCTCTTGTGTGAAAATAAGGAGGAAATGAAGAATTCTTCTGTTTGCCTTCAGAGGTGTTTAAAGACGAAGCCGAGCATAAATAACTGTCTGGGCGTGTTGAGCATTCATAATATGGGGTGTGTGGATGAGAAGTATCTGGAACATTTGAGTGAGAATGTTCTGGTTGGCCTACCATGATTTGCTGTGATGGCAAAACCTTTGGTTCTCTTGGAGTACAATGATCATCTGAACTTTCCTCTAGTGGATTCTGGGAGAGGACAGTCTCGCACAACCTGCTATGTTCAGACCCAACTGTGGTAGGAAGATATGCATACAATTTAGAAGGACTGTCTGACATATGACACGATGGCAGTGATATTTCTTGTGGTACAATGGAGGAAGCAGGGTGTAAGTCATTTTCAAGATCTTGGTTAATTTTCAGTGTCTCATAATTCATATTGTTTACCAACATATCCTTGTAATTTCTCAATATATCTCCCCTAACTTTAGAAGCAGATATCTTGACTTCTTCCTTTTGATCAGAAACAGAGATAACGACTTCTCCGTTTTGTTCAAGAGCAGATATAACATCTCTCTTTTCTTGAGAAGTACATACATGCAGCTCTCCCTTTTCTTCAGAAATATAATTATTGTCTTCTTGCTTTTCTTTATCTGTATAAGTAGACACTTCACAGACAATGGCTTCTTTTTGTTCAGAAATTGACAATTCATTGTCTCTTTCTTCTTTACACACAATGTCTCCTATCTCTTCCTGTGAAGCAGATTTCATTACTTCTCTATTTTTTACATCAACACATTCATTATCTCC
Organism: Cepaea hortensis; assembly: GCA_963921405.1. Taxonomy (NCBI): domain Eukaryota; kingdom Metazoa; phylum Mollusca; class Gastropoda; order Stylommatophora; family Helicidae; genus Cepaea; species Cepaea hortensis. The sequence continues at coordinate 10,980,628 of OY992882.1, forward strand.
TCCCTTTTGGACAGAAGCAGATGTATAACCCTCTCTCTTTTCTTCTGCAGAAAACTCATCATCCAATACAGCAAGGTCTTTCTCTGCTGCAGAAGCAATACACTTCAAAGTGCTTTCTTCTTGAGCATGTGCCGATTCCTCTCCTGGCACATAATCACCATCTGTGGATCCTTGCATTTCTACATTAGATGATAGGAGTTCTGCTGGTTTACCATCACATTGAACAGTTGCCTCTTCATAGCTCTGATAAATGGCATTGATCATTGTATGAACTGAGGAGTTACAGCCCACAAACCCACTGGAAGCTGCCTGAAATGGTTCCTGCATAGAGACTGTGCCGGCAGCAATGCTGGTTTTTACGACAACAGAGTTATCTGTGTTTTCAGTTGAGACATTCACTATGTTCTGAAAAGAGATGTGTTCTTTGTTGTGAAGTGAGATATGTCTGTGCCTCTCTGTCATCCCAGATGCATCCTGGTATAATCTATTAGCGGCTGCCTCAGCAGTATGAGTCTTTGATGCCTCTTGGACTGGCTGGTAGTTCTGTTGCTCTCTGCTTACTGAGTCCAGATTGTCTACATGTTTCATCTCACTTACTAACTTAATACTAGGTTTTACAGTAAAATAATTTCTTATATCATTGGCTTTATGAACTTTCTGCGGTTTAGATTTACTGTCCGCCTCTTGTTTGTTAGATTTAATTTTATCTCCTTTCTGTTTATTGACTTTACTGTCATCTCCCTCGCGTTGGCTAGTTTTACTGTCATCTCCTTGTTGATCAGCTTCGTTAGGTCTGACCTGCTGTTCATGTTTAATATCATATTGCTGCTGTTTAGACTTAATTGTATCTGCATCATATTTAGCTTTGTTGTTATTTGCTCCCTGTTGCTTAGGGTTTCTGTCATATACTTCATGTTTAGACCGACTAGCCTTTGTCTCACTCTGTTTAGATTTACTCTCATTTATCTCTTGGTTAGATCTACCATCATCTGCCTTCTGTTGATTTGCTCTGTCATCTGCCTTCTGTTGACTCACTTTACTGCCATCTGCCTTCTGATGATTAGCTTTACTGTGTTCTGCCTTCTGATGATTAGCTTTACTGTGTTCTGCCTTCTGATGATTAATTTCTCTGTCATTTGCGTTATGTTGTTTTGATTTTCTGTAATCTGTCTCATGTTTAGAAGTACTGCCGCCTGCCTTTTGCTGATTAGTTTTGCTGTCATTTACCTCCTGTTTAGTTCTCCTGGTATCTTCCATCATATGTTTAACTTTGCTGATATTCCCTTCCTGCTCTTTAGTTCCCCTGCCTCTTTCCTCCTTTAGTTCATGTGGCTGAGTTTTGGAAGTGTCTTTATTAGAGACACAAAAACGTATATCTTGAGTTTGTTTATTAGTGAATTTATTTCTCCATCGTTGATAATCATCCCTGCAAGTCACACCATGGTTTTGAAATGATGGCTGCTTTAAACAATTTAAAGATTTGTTTAATCTACGCTTCTCAGAAGGTACAGAACAAAACAGTTCTTTCTTGGTATAAGAATTCCTACCGTAAGCTCGGAATTGCTGTCCCGTTCTTTTACCCCTGAAGAAATCTCCACTATCTGGTGTGGCTTTTCCCTTCCATGGTGCCACTGCTTCCCTATTCTGTTTCTGTATTCCATGTGGATATTTTCCTCTACTATAAATGTTGCGCTCTGGAGATAATGACTTGGATAGCAAAAGATGTTCTGCAGTCTTAGTTTTATCACTAAATGCTGAGCAGTCTAATGTTGAGGAATTAGAATGATCTTGATTGCCTACGCCAGTGTTTAATTCCTTGTTTTTGGGCGTGCTGTTAATATGTTCTGTACTGGTCTGACATTTAACAAGGTCAGGAAGTTCACAAGTGTCTTCCTCCTTGGTCAATCTCGGTTTGTCATTGTTGGTTAACGAGCCAATATCTACACATTGTTTTTCAGTAATATTCTTCCCTGCTCCTGAACCATTTGCCATTTTAGCAATTCCTAATGAAGCATCTGACGTAATCTGCGGATGAACATCATCAGGCTGATTCTCACAAATATTTGATGCTGCACATTCATCATTTTGTAGCAGAAAACCTGGTTTACTGCATTTTTCAGCAAGCTTTCTTCCTCTCCCTCTACCAAATTTGTACACAGCTCTTTTGGTAAACTTACTAGCACAAGCATGTCTATCAGTATTGTTCAGGTCTTCTTCAATAACCACAGACACACCGTCTACCTCCAATCTGCTCGTAGTATTCACATGGTCAGTTGTACAGCTAGAACCTTGATCAACTGGAGCTTCACATTCACCATGTGCCTGGACAGATACTGCATGTGATGAAGCTGTCGTGCCAAACGCTGCATTCAGGGACAGCTTTAATATCCTTGATAAACCTTGATTGTCGCTGTCTTTGGACATGATTTCTGGAAATAAATGTATTTTTGTCTCAGGAAATGCAGATCTCTTATTGGATGACCAAAAATTATTTAACAACTACTATTACAGATGCTGACAGTTTCTTGCCAGTCTCAGCACGAAATCCTGGATCAAGGTAGAGAAAATTAAAAAAGAAAGCAAACAAGAAATACTACTTCTTCTTCACTTCTCAATTTACTTCAATGATGTGTTCCGATGTGCTTTATATGTTGGTACTAAATTCTCTAATGTTGTTCTTGATACCATCACTCCATCTCTTATGTGGGCTTTCCCTTGCACTGTATCCATAACATTTCTTCAACATGGCTCTTTGTTGTAGTTGGATCTAGGACACTCTTGTGAGGTGGCCAAACCATTTGTTGTTCTTTAATTAACTGCATGACTGGTTTCAGACCTAGTCTTCCTCTAAGTTCCTTGTTCTTAATTATATCTTTCAGTTATGCCCACAGCTCTTCTAAGGTTCACATCTCTGATGTTATGATTTTGCCCTTGATATTTGCAGTGAGCACCCATGTTTGACGCTGCTAGCATAATGTCAGCCAAAAAATAGCTTTTATGAGATTAAAAGAAATACTAATTTACAAAAGGAAAATACTTGTAATTTAAAAAAAAATATTTTTATTTCTAAAGAATGATGAAATACTAACCAAGTGCAAGAAACAAAATTCACTTAAGCATAACATCCAGAACTGGCACTTGAAATATTCAGAATTTGCATTTAAATTTTCCAGAACTGGCACTTGAAATATCCCAAATTAGTCCTTGAAATGTCAGAAACCAGACTGAACTATAAAGCAACAACAGTTCAAGTGGCGAGGGAAATAAAATATTGGATTCAGTATTTTGGTAAAATGTGAAAGGAGGCAGGACTGAGCATAGACGCTTCTAAACAAAGGTGAAACCGCTGTTCTCTATGGAGAGAAAACTGGTCCTCACAGTGATGCATAGCCTTAAAACTTTCCAAAGAGGCAGATATAGCACAATATTGATAGAATTGAAGGCAGCTAGTTTTACAGTAATATAGTGACATTCAGAACAAGAAATGAAGGTAAACATGAATGAAGAGTGTTAAATAACTACAAATCAACCAAGTCTTTGCCCGTCGTCCTTTAAACGTGTTCATGGTTGATGGGTTTTCAGCTAAAGTTTGCAAGGCAGATGTGATCAAGGTCCTTTGGAATTGTGTGTATAGTGCAGAAAAACATAGATCACCACGGGTTGGAGAGAATGGTGGTGCAGAGTCAGAGAGTGACAAGAGGATCAGTCCGACACTCAAAACTTAGGAAAGGTCAGATGGACGTATAATCAGACCCCTATTGGTACCATTAATATTGTGACTCTTTGCTGGCTATTGCAGTGAGGACTGAGCATGTATGGGAATGTCCTGAGTGCTGTGATATCAGTCCTCAGAGCGACACAAGACAGGCAATCATGGAATAAAATCATCAAGAAGCTTTAGAACCTATCCATGGACTGAAATTATGATCATGATGACCAACAATTATGAGCTGTGGTAAGAGAGCACACACAGACTTCCAACAAATAGGAGTTCAAAAGTATGGCACTATAGTTGGTCCAGCTTTGTAAAACTCTCAAATAATTTCTGGGAAAGATAGTGGGAAAAGGGGACAGGTCACTACCAGATCAATGCATTGACCTGGCATAGTGAATGTCTAACATGGCACACCATTAATATTAATAATATGTTCACATTTTATCAGATTAGTTACGTCCGTCCTTCACTAGCTAGTCGGCGCTCTAGCATCAGTCTGTGGCGAAACTAACATGAAAGGAAAAATAAATGTGCACATTTCCAACAGTGTGTGTACGAGTTTTAAAAACAAACAAAATATTCAAAGCAATTTCCTGAAATAAGCATGATGTTATTATTGTCCTCTGATTCAATGTTTTACCGTAGTTAACACCATTTATTTATCTTATTTTATCAACCATTTGAAACTGTTTGATTGCTGGAGGGGTATCCAGATCCAAGTTCCGTGAGGTGAACACTTGTCTTGTCACCCTGAATGACACCATGATTTTGGATTAAGAAATAAAAACAAACTTGACATAAACACCACTCGAGTCTGTTATTAACACATTTAAGCCACGCAACTGATGCTTGGGTGCCCACTGTTAAATGCATTAATCTTATCCACTATTGACAATTGTCGTTACAAATCAAATACAATCGAATTCCCTCCTGTAGTTGTCCTAAATCTGCCTGCCCCGTCTGGTTCTGCTGTCTGGCCGACATGATTATGTTCGTGTCCATTATGAACTTGAAACTCTCATATAAGCGATGACCCAGTATGATTTTAAAGCATTTAAGTTCACCACATATTAACTAAAATTAAACGCGTGGAATAAACAGTTGTCTTACCTGCTAAAGTGTAAATCAAATCACAAATATTCAGCGGTCAACTGAAAGTTTCATACCAAACGCCGCCACCGAGATGTTCGTGCAAGGGAATTGTGGGTATTCGTTACCGGAAATTCAGAATTCTGGCTTTCCATTGGGTGTCTGGTAGGAAGTGAAGTCATCAGAGAGCTCCAAATTGCTGATGATTGAGGCTCTTTATGCCAACTCAGGGGCAGACATGCAACACAATGTTTCAGCTTTCTCATATGCCTGTGCTAACTTTGGGCTCAATATCAAGCTGAAAAAGACTGTAGTTATTACCAGCCAGCTCCAGGGATTAACCACACCCAAGCGAATATCAAAGTGAATGGTCATAGACTAAGTGAAAGTGTTGTGGACAAATTCACCTATCTTGGCAGCAAGCACTGTGTCACAAGCTGCTGCAATTGATGACGAAGTGAATGCAAGAATCTCCAAGGCCAGCGCGGCCTTTGGCAGACTGTACAAAAACATGTGGGGCATAAACGGAATAAGCCTGCAAACAAAGCTGAAAGTCTACAAAGCAGTTGTGTTATCGACACTGCAATATGCTTGTGAAACTTGGACTGTTTATCAGCGACACGCCAGGAAATTAAACTATTTCCACACAGTCTGCCTTAGAAATCTATTGAAGATTAAATGGCAAGACAAGATCCCAGACACTAAAGTCCTAGAAAGAGCGTCCATGCCCAGTATCCACACTCTACTAATGAAGAATCAGATTCTCTGGGCTGGTCACTTGACTCGCATGCCAGATTACAGGCTCCCTAAACGATGTTTTTACGGCGAGCTGAGCAGTGGTAAACGCTTCTAAGGCAACCATAGGAAAGGCTTGAAAGACACTCTGAAGATATCACTAAAAGCTTTTGGAAATTCATCATGACACTTGGGACTGTTGCCAAAGACCGAAATTCGTGGCGTACATCATTACGCAAGAGTGTAGTCACTTGCGAAGCAACCAGGACTGCAAGAGCTGTGAGGAAAAGCTGGACAGAAAAACCATTGCAGTAGACCCTCCTCCCGGAACGTCTAGCATTCTTTGCCCACATTGTCAAAGAACATTTCGAGCCAAATAAGCTTTACCAGTGATCTTAGAACTCACGGCTGAAACTTTCAACCTCACTGGATGAAATGAATGGTCATCATCATCAGTGTTGCCATTTTGACGCTTTTCGCACCAAATTTAGTGCTTTTTAAAGTCATTTACTGCCAAAAGTTTGCATTTAGCGCGGCCGCGCGAATTTGGTGCTTCACAATATTTTTTGGTGCTTTTTTGGGGGGTGGGGCTTTCTCAAACTCATAACCTAGATTGGGATTAGGATCTAAATAATCTTGAATAGCATCACTTTCTGTAAACCCCCCCCCCCCCCCCCCCCCGAGGAATAGCAATCTTTGAACTGATAGAATCAGTAAGTTGAACAAGATCGCTGAGTAGTTTTGTTGGATCCTGTATATCTGCTTCGAATTTCTTATTCACACTTTGAACTTCTCCGAGAATATGCTTGAGAAATATGAGATACACATAGTTTTTCATGTCGCTAAACATAGAATGTAAAAAAAAGGTCTGCTGTATAACAGCGCTCGTTGAATCTTGCTATATCAAAATGACTTCTGAGCTCGACCCACTGCTGCAATATTCTGACAATGGCAGATTGAATGGACATCCATCGTGTCTGGCTTAATTGAACAACCTTCAGCGGATGTTGTCCATCATTTAATAAAGCAAAAAGCTCCCTGTACTTTGCTTGACGAAGACTTGAGTGAGAAAACCAGTTATATGTTTAGGGCCTGCAATTCGTCTGACTAGTTGGAGCAAAATATCCCAGTAAGTGTGTAGGTAGATTAAGGTCTGCGATCTGCTCAGACTTTAATCTGTGTCGGACGATTCCTGTAGGTTGATGATTGCTCTCGGTTGCATAAAATTCAATCCATCCTTTCTCCAGTAGTCCTCTTCCTCTTTCAACACATGGTCCTCACATTTTTTCCAGTAACTTTTATCAATATTTAATAGCGCGGACTGGATTAGTATCTTGACGTCAGACAATTTGAATGTAGTATAGTATTTGTCAGCTGCCATTTGTCCTTTAATTTTAGCCCACACAAGTTCTATAGGGTTAAAATGAGAATGGTACGGGCGGAAGTCTCAAGCAACCATGACGATGCTCTTCTATCAACTTGTCGATTTGATATTTCTTGCTTTTTTTTTTTTTTTTTTGGCGTCTGTTTTACAAGGGACAACAATTCTAGCTAAAATTACCTTTCTGGAAATGGTATGTTTTCCATTCGGAGCCATATCTTTATTGCTCCCTTTGTGCTCGATGCTGTAGGTATTTTGTCTTCTTGGGCAACAACATTGATATCATGCATTGTCCATAATTGGACACGACGGTCTATCTAGGGATGGAAGCACAGTATTCTCGAGCCAATCTCTAAATACATTACCATTAATCTCATTATGATAATCCCTATTGTCTGTGTGCTTTGATACGAACACGAGTCCAGCATTCTGTAGTAAGCCATTATGAGTACTGCCAGCATAGGCTATGACCAAACGCTGTCCTATACTACTGGGCACATATCTGTCCATCCACTGATTGCCATTCCTTTTCACTTGTGTGGTGCTCATTGATCCACGTCTCATCCAAATACACTATGTCATAATTTTCTTTGCGCATTTCCCTTATTTCACGTAGGTATCTGCTTCTCATAGCTCCTGAATGCGGTTGCTCGCAAAGGATATCTCTACCTCCCTTGTACTTTCTAAAAGTGAAGCTTAATTTCCTTATAATTTTCCACAAAGTTATTTTGGATAGCTCTATGTCATTGTTCTTTCTCAACCAAACCCTAAGTTTTCTTACAGTCACTGTTTCTTTGGCATCCAACATTTTTATAATAGCCCGTCTTATGACATCCTTGTCAAAGCTGTCTACAATTGCCTTTTCACCTACCGTTTGTTTATCGCGTGTTAGTTTCATTCCAGATTCTTGCATCCATCGACGAAATGACCGTTTACTCAAACCCAGTGCATGCACTGTTCTTTTTTCGGGATTTGTAATAGTATGAAACAGTTTCTTGCGATCAGCTTCTTGACAAAAATATGTGTACAACTTCATAGCGATGCTTTGAAGTGTACAAAATTTCACATTCAATCCTTTTGAACAATACTCACACATTCAAATTTTAGCGATAAATGGTAAGATTTATTTATATAATCGCGTTTCATGAAAGCTGATCGATTGGCTAAGGAAGGGGCAAAAGAAGAACAGCCTGATGTGCCCATTACATACCACCAAAAGAAAAGAATGATCAAATCAATCAGAAGGCCACGAAAACCTGCTCACGACGACTACCACGTTATGGACAGACCAGAACAAGTCATCATTCTGCGCCTCAGAACAGGGCATAATAAATTACGCAACCACATGTATACAAAATTAAAGATTGGTGACTCAGCCCATGTGGATTGGCGTCGCAGACAGCAGAGCACATACTCTAAGACTGCACAAATTACATGTCTAGGCAAACCTTCTGACATAGAGAGACGACGGTGTAAGAAACACTCTATCGACCGCTGAGTGAACTAAGAAAGACTGTTATATTCATACAAGAGACAACATTGCAGTTATAGACATATTTCAAGCGAACGAAAGAATTAAAATGAAAGCACCTACATTATTGACTACACCTCTGAACACTCCCATTTAAACTGCGCAAGGATTTGCCATAAGGAAATTCCCGTGCATCACGGAGAATATTCAATATTGAACGCTGATTTTCTGGGTCAAGATGTAATCCATTTAATAACATGCACTTCATCTCTGACCCGTAAATTATATACCGCATATAAACAAACATTTAAATCTGCTCTACAATCTCCAGAACAAAAATGTTTTTGTTGGGTGGACATCATTGGCACCTTGCCGTCTTGACAGACGATAGTTTGTGCTTTAAAAAGGCATAATAACTTTTAACTATGGCGGTAGCGAGTGTGACTGATAAGGCCAATTTGCGCTGTAAATGTCCGTTCACAGTGGGTGCATGTGAACACGTGGTCATTTCCACCATCATGCACCATCTTACGTCTCAAACGCTTGGTGTGTGACTTTTCTGCAATAATTTTCTCCTTTGACTTTATTCCATTTCTGATATTTGCCCTCCATGCAAACAGCCGTTTTTCTCACATCGTCAATATTGGTCAAGTCAGTGGAAAATCCTGGACACATGGTTCTCACGTTCCAGGTTGCAAGCCGTAGCTTGAGGTTTATATTTATATTTTTGTTTGTACCTGGTGCATTGGTTTTACAGCCTGCGATTCAGATTTTGTCCTAGCCCCAAGCACAATTCCGAGACCAGTTAAGACCAGGGATGGAGTTATTGCCTCTCCATAGCACAAAGCCTGGGCTAAAATATAGAGATCATGTGTTGCCCATGCAGCATGATCCCTCTCTCGGCCTGCCTAGTTCACTCCAGAGGAAAGGTAACACCTCTACATCTAGAACAAGACAAGCTGCAGAAGCTGCCGGATCAGAAAAGCAATGCTCTACTTGTCCGCCTGTCGGAGCTTCGATCCTAGACCAGCCGCCATCTAAGGCTTAGGGCCTGGTCTGCCCTGCCATGACACTTTGTCTTTAGGTTGCATTTCCTCGCACCAGGGTAAGGCGTGTACCCTCCCAATTGCGCTCTTCCGCCCGAAGCCGTTGGTACAATATGGGGTGTCGGGTTTGGTAAGCGCCGCCCAACGCTCGGCGCTAACAGAAAGCAGGTAGTACCGTCTACTGTTATACGGTAGCTCAGTCATATCTGACTAAGACCTGACTGACAGGGTGGACATAATGATATTGATAAGGTTATATGCTAAATCTCATCATTTTCCCTCAGTTGGTTACAGCGATTTGGATTTTTATATGGAGGCAACCAAATGTAAATGCACTTTTTTTAAATAACAGAAATCCGGTTGTACCGTCTAGTGTTATATAGTAGCTCAGTCATATCCGAGTGAGACTCTAAGACCTGATTATCCTAGTCCACTAAATATCTATATATATATAAAAGAGAATGTGAGTGTGTCTTGTGTGTCCTTTATGCGTTCCCAAATGCCCCATCCGATTAAGATGAAATTTTCTACAGATGTTCTTCTTATTCTCAGGCAGCCCCGGGAAGGTTAACCCGGTCAAAAATGCCCGCAGAAGTCGGATGTGTCGGTCTAACGGCGCAAGAACGCAGCTCTGCTGTAAACAGGCACAACGCAATCACGTCTGAAAAAAAAATCTCCGGATGAACGCAGAAGAAGAAGAAGATTCCCAGGCAGCCAACTGGCATAGTTTGTTAGTTTACAAACAGCTATTTACGTAATAAAAACATTAATTAAAATATTGCAAGGGGACTTAACTTAAAAATGTTATATCAAGGGACATTACTTTTAGTAGCATTGCTATATTATGTAATTTAAATAATTGTTGTATTTTTCTCAAAGTTTTATAAAATGTTTATCTAAGTTATCTACAGGCATATGCGTTATAATATAATAATAAAATCTTTAAGGCATTTTCAAAGTTTTCATAAAAATAATGCATCTATTTTAGGTACGTGAAAATTTTCTAACTCATCTTTTTATTTCTCTTCGACATCTATACTAAATAATGTAATTTTTTTTTTTTTTTGGCGAGAAAGTTAGTTGAATATCCTTTGAATTACGCCGCAGTCATCCCAGCATTTATTGGGTTTTCATATCTTGGTAAGTTTACGTTCAGTAGTTTCAGGTTGCCCTATTTTGTTATTGGAATGAAGATTGTTCTCTTCCAATCTGTTCGCCATATTTCCGGGAGCGGGAACGGGAGCTTATATGACTACTTATATGAATTAAATGAGACGCTTCCCGCCAGGGGCTTGGCAAAGCCGGGCCGTCTAGTACTGAATAAATAGTACACCTCTAATAATATAAAATGACACAAAGTAGTGCAGCTTTACATAACTGAATTACGACACATACAGGACGTTGCGGAGATTAGCTTTCATCAGCAAACAAACACGTACACAAAACACAACATATAGTCACAGAGATCTCCTGTGACTACATTAAGACGTGACGCGTCTCGTGTGTGTGTGTGTGTGTGTGTGTGTGTGCATGCGTGTGGAGATGTTCTGATCGTCAGAAACAGTCCCCTTCCCAGAATGTTTCGACCCCTTACCTTCCATACATTTTCTGGGGGAGGGGCCACCCAGGTCATGACTCTGGGTCTCTTTCTCCTGCCGTGAGTTCGTACCCTGTTTTGAGACATTCTAGTCGTTTCCCTACACAAATGCGCATTGTACCGGCCCACAAGCTGCCCCTCCCTCAGGGAAGAGAACATCATGCACTCGGTGCTTCCTGTTCTCAAACATATTCTAACACCTTCGGCCGTGAGAAGACAGCTTCTTCCCCGGCCGTTCTTCTCTGTCGTCTCCTCCACGTCGTCGGTTCGCTATGCACCAGTAAACGTCATTGCCGCCATGTTGCCTTCTTCATAGCCCGTTCACGGCGCCAAACTCCTTCTCATTCGAAGGAAACCATCTCTTCCCCTGGGCTGCTTGGTTGTGGTTTGGGACCCCCTAGCCCTCATCCCGCCTCTGCTTTGGAGAGTGGTACTTGCAAGACGTCTTAGACCACCCTTAGAAACTTTGCTGGATATAATATATAAGTGCAACCTAAAGACAAAATGTCATGGCAGGGCAGACCAGTGTCAGGTCTTAGACGGTACTACCTGTTTTCTGTTAGCGCCGAACGTTGGGTGGCACTTACCAAACCCGACACCCCACATTGTGCCAACGGCTTCGGGCGGAAGAGCGCAATTGGGAGGGTACAAGCCTTACCCTGGTGCAAGGAAATGCAACCTAAAGACAAAATATAAGTAGAACTAGATGGGGCCAAAGCTCAGGACTCCGAGGAAAGGCAAGACACATAAACAGACTGCAAACTGGAACCATTAGTATTGGGACTCTTCGCTGGATGATGAAGATGGGGATGTACTGCATAAGGGAATTGCCAGAGTTTTGTGATGTTGGTTCTTGATTCAATTAACATATGTGGGAAGTGTAATTTGCATTTTGAAAGCTATTTTTTTTTGGCATATCCTTTACAGACGTTGCAGTCAACACCAGCATTTTCCAGCCGCTGTTGATGTACTAGGCAAGATTACGCTCAGTAGTTTGCCATTGTTTTCTGAGCGACCGGCTCAATACCCCGTAAGTTACCAACGCGGCGAGAACCGCTACTGATTCTCACGCAGGTTATGTTACTCACGAGAATATACGGAATTACGGAGAAAGACGTTAACCCCTAGGCCAGGGAGATCAGCATGATGAAAAGCTATTAATCAAAGGTGAAAATGATACTCATTTCATGGTAGCTGATAATCAGTATAAATTCATAACTATATGATAGAAATGTGGCTAAAGGACTTACGGATGCGATTTGAAGAAGTAACAAAGACATTTATGATCTGTTTAAGTCCCCGCTAATCACTGGTATCATGAAGGCTAATAGACTACAATGGCTGGGGCATATAGAAAGAATGGAAGATAATAGGGAAACAAAACTCGCTTACACTCAGGAAATAAATGACTGTAGACCCCGAGGTAGACCAAGAAGACGGTGGAGAGATAATATATATACAGACCTACAAGCACTTGGAATCAACAACTGGCAAGAGAAGGTCATCCAGAGAAACGAATGGAGACGGATTGTATCTGCAGTAAAGAACTTCAATGGCTCAGAACGCTGAAGAAGAAGATTGGTTTTGTGGCCTACTTTTTGCAGTTTCCTAATGATGTGAAATCCCACAGGAATTTTTAACGTACAGTTTGCACATTGTGACTTACTGACGTCTCATACACATCCAGGATGTCTAAGTACTCCATCTCACTGCTCAAGAGAATTGTTTTCATGTTGTATAGTTAGAAACCAAGTCCCTAATCCCTTCACAGATCCGCCCTATTATAAGACAAAAGGTAAATGCCACTGGTGCGCATACATGGTATAGCTAGCTTGTTTAACCACTCCTTTACGATGCTGTTTTAAACATCTGAGATCTTTTATTTTGGACAATCCTTGCACCAAAGGGACAATTTTAACTATAACACAGAAGAGTTAATTGATCACTGTCATAGTGCATCTCGAGCCAGATAAGGGAGATGATACATTTATACCATGAAAACACCAGAGGGGAATTAACTCTGTCTATATAATACATTTGTGGACTTATGTGGTTAATTCTCGTCCTTCCTCACTTAAGATGTAAATTACAAGTACCAATATTCGGAGAGGGTTGCCTGATAGCTTGAGTGTTCAACAATGGTAATAGGGAAAGCTAATCCATATGCATAAATAAGTCCAGTACGCTCCTCTCCGTAGTACAAGGGGGTTTTAAATGAAAATCTTAAATGTTTTGTGTGTGTGTGAATATATTTTGAAAATGTAAAGAACAAATGTATAATTTTTTGATGTAGTCACCACTGCATTCAATGCAAGTCCTCCAGTGCAGATAAAGTGCTTGGATTCCTGTAGGCAAAAATTCTCTTGGTCACATGTGTAAACACTCACGCACCATCTGCTGTACCTCTTCATCAGACCGAAAAGTTTTGAAACTTCCTACTCCGCTTATATATTTGCTGATTTACTGGACTGACAGGCATGTACCACCATACTGTACCTTCATTTGCCAATGAGTTTCTATAGGTTTCACTCCTTAACTGATTTAAAAAAAAAACAAAAAAAAAACGGATAACAGAATGCTGCTTTTCTTTGGTGCAAGTCAAAAGTGGCCATCTTTAAACTGTCCTTATGACATCAGTGTTTGTCTGCACCATGATGTCACTGCATAACACTCTTGACATCTTTAAAAACAATATTGACAGGTTACAAGACAATGGCATGGTTATTGTAATTGTTATCACACTTTTAAGTTTTTAATTTGTGCCCCCTCATAGTAGCAGCAGCACACGTCAACTACGCTTGGGTTCAAAACGAGGCAAAAAAAAAACAAAACAACATTTGATCCTAAGTCATATATTAACTGTGTTTATCATGGAGAGATCTCACTTCAGAGACTCACTGCCCAGTGAGATATTACTTAAAGTAGCAAATGCATCAGACACAAAGAATGGATAAGTCAAGCATGTTCACCATCGTTAAGAATAATAAGTGAATTGTTTATTTCTTATTATGGCACATTTGTACTAAACAAGTGAATCACCGTATGCACACCCTTCAACATATGTTGGGGAAGACTGAGCACTTATGTCTGTCAAACTATCATCTCCTGCCTATAGTACCTTGCAGTGTATGGCAGGGTGGTCTTGAGCCTGAGGAATTAAGGCCGCCTGGCTAGTGCAGTCGCAGCATACTGTGCAGGTTAGGATTTTATGTTTGCCCCCCGATAGAAAAAATCCACACCTTACCGTGGATTCGAACCCAGATCTCCCGAAGAACATAGTGTTCTTAGCCACTCAGCCAGCCTCTCCTCTTTGATGTGCTGTCACACATTCTTCCATCCCATGAAAATAAATACAATAAATGAAGAAAGAAAATCTCTAATAATAAACCTAGTTACATACAATGTTCTGGAAGGCATAAATGGGGAGTAAACTAAATGAGATGTGCAAATATTCCTACAAAATCACCCCACCAGCAGAACAACACATCAGATGTTTCTATCACAATATTCTTCAAAAGTTGTGTTTGTGCACATGACAGTCAGTTATCAGTTATAAATTGGGGTATCTTCATTGCACTCCGGACATGTCCATAGGTGCTCAGATCCTCCCCCCAACATATGCATCAGCGTCCGGTGGCTAATAGTGCAAGTTCTGTGTTGGTTGACGAGGCGCTTTGTTTTCCCGATGTACCTCGCGCGTCTGGCTGTGCCGATTCTTACTCCCAAGTCTTTCATCCTGGACAGCGATGTGGAATCACTGACGTCAAAGTCCTCTGTTCTCGCCATATCTTTGAGGACGTTAATAACATCGGCACGATCCATGGGCTGGCCATCTATAGGGGGTGCAGAGCCAGCCAGTTTATCAGCTCATTCATTTCCCTCAACTCCCGCATGTCCCGGGACGAAGATGAAGGTGACTTTACGGACAACAGACTTCCGCAGCGACTCAGTCCACTGTCTACGTACAGATCCAGCTTCGACCTTCTGAATCATGCTCATTGAATCACTTAGTACACACACGTTGGTATAAAGCTGTGATTCCAGCCATATGAAAGCCTGTGTAACTGCCATCACCTCCATCGTCAAGCTGCTCGTGGTCATAGAGTGGGCACCACTGGATTCTTGAACGGTTCTGGCCGCTGAATGGGCTGTAAATGCCCACACACTTCTCTGCTGCTTTACAACAGATCCATCTGTATAGATGAGCACTTCGGGACTATCTGAGTGTTCATAGATGAGCGTGTTAACCTCTGCATTGACAGCGGCAGGGTTCTGCTCTCTGCACCGTCTGTCAAGTGTGATAATGCAGGAGAAAGTGCACTTAAAAGCTGGAGGCACTGGCACCCATTCCTTGCCGGGATTGATACTGGTAAGACTGCAGACCTGTCTGACGACATCTTCCGCCCGACCCATCCATGACTTGCCCCTCTTTAGCCTGTCACCCTTTTCTCTGAATATAGCGTCATGCAGAGGGTGCTGCTCATCTGCACTTATTTTTAAGTATGCATGAGCTCTCCAGATCTTGATCCTGTGTTCCACTGTCGGGAAGTCAAGGAGATATCTCATTGCTACACAGCTGGTGTCCCTCGTGCAGCCCAAAATGATGCGCATAGCTTCGTTTTGTACCTTTTCAAGTCTTCCAATCTATGTAGGGCTGACAGTGAGGATGGCTAGGGATACTCGATGCGTGAAAGCACCAGTCCTTGGAACAGAAGTATTAGCAGTCTTTGCTCGATATTGGCAGTCGCCATGACTCTCATTGCTGACAAACCTTTTCGAGCCTTCGTTATGACATAATCGACATGATCTCTGAAGGACAGGCTACGATCAAGCCTCACGCCAAGATATGTCATTGATGGGTTCTACTCAAAATGCTCCCATCCATTCTTACTGCCGGCAGGTCTGTTTTCACAATATGGTTGTTTAGGGAGAACCATGTAACCGATGCCTTTGCAGGGTTGACAAGAGCGTCGGCATCAGCACACCATGAAGAAATACGATCTAGTTCACCCTGCATATCATTGGCAACCGCCTGTCTATCTAGACCCTGTCGATACACGAGGATGTCGTCAACGAATGACAGAGTCCTACCCCTCCCGTCCAACTGTTGTTCAGTGATCGGCACCGTATACATGTTGAATAGTATTGGTGACAGTGGTGAACCCTGCGGCAATCCTAGATATATCGTTATCGGCTCAGAAGACCAACTCCTGCATCTTAGCACCACCTTCCTTTGGAGCAGAACTGCAGCTATCCATCGTACAAGGTGAGGGTGCACTTTCAGTCTGAGGAGGGTTTGCGTCAAGTGCTCGAAAGATACTCTGTTATATGCGTCCTCTAAGTCTATGGTGGCCGCACATGTCTCTTCTCTGACCTGAAATCCTTCGTAAACATCTTGTGCACATGACAGATCTATTACAGCTGCAGTAAAGCAGTGGCTAGAAACTTGCTTCCGACCCGGTAGTTGTGGATTTAATGTGCACCAAAAATACATTGCTTTGCCTACTTGACAAACACAGATGAATTATAACTTATTTTGACTTCTTTTAATGATTATTTTGATTAGTTTCCCCCAAAGTACACGATCTATCTAGGCAATGGGTCTATTGACGAAGCCGAGGATGAAATACCTAAAAGCCAAGGAGGAAACATGGCCAATCAAGGCCTGATCTCAGCCAGTCCTTACATGTCGTGCTGAATTATAACCAAATATTTTTTTTCCCCGCTCGCTCGTTTTGAACTCAATCATAGTTCATAATACAACTTCTAGTAGTGCTGGACTGAACTTTGCTTGTGGATTAGCCTTCCCTATTAACAGTGTCCCTCGCTATCAGGTGAACCCACTCCGACTTCAGAGGTACTTGTAGTTTGCGCCCCCAACCCCAACTCAAGGATAGGTCAACATTTTAGTCCAACTGACCGGTGTTGGGGTTGAACCCCTTACCTCGGCATCAGCACACCAGGTGTTTAAGAACACATTCTTATCCATTCGGCCATGCTGACCTGTGACTGAATATAATTTAATGTTCCCCTACCTCACGCATATGTAAGTTCTAACACGAGTCTTGCACACCCATAGGTTTCTGGGCTCGGAGAAGGGAAGGGCAGATCTTCAGCACGGAGCTCAGAGAAATGGCCCTCTGGTACCAGGTCGGGAGGACAGTATCTACCACCAACCTCGCTTCGATGGTTGCAAGCCCTCTCCAGGCCTCAGGTGACCTGATCATCAATGTACTGGACTTTACAGTTAAAACTCCATCTTCCCGAGGATTCAAATATAACAGTAACAACATAACCAATAATAAAGATATGATCTATGAAAAAAGGTAATAAAATTATGAAGTAAAAGAATGTAGACAACAATAAAGGTACAGGAAGACACAGACATTATGCTATCTCGTTGTCGCCATAATTGACCATAATTTTATATACACATATAAAACCAAATGTATCATTTAAAACAATATCTCATCTGATATGATATCAAATATGTCGGACTGGACCTTATGAAGCAATGACATGTTTAATCTGTTAAAACTACAAAACTACAATTCTGATGTGATAAGTCAGGCAGCAGAACATCTGATCTGATAACAAATAAAACATATCTTACTGGATTTCACAAAAACAATAACGTGTTTCATTTGATAAAATGACAAAACTGTGAAACATGTGGTAAGAAAGACAGTAGAACGTCTTATCTGATTACACATCAACCTGTAAGTTACATGGTGTGGTTGTACAGCTGATGTCAGGCAAACTAATTTGAGGAGGCTTCTAGCAAAAACAAAGATCAGATCAACCACAAGCAGGAATCTTCTATTCGCATATGATTGCGCTCTAAACTCCGACTCAGAGGCAATTATGTAATACAGTATTTACACATTTTCCAGCGCCGACACCAACATGGAGCTCACCATCAATACAGAGAAGACAGTAGTTATTTATGATCCGGCTAATGGCCGGTCTCACTGGTGAAGGGGTTAACGACTGTCTCCGTAATCCACATGAGGAACATGGCTGCACGAGACTCGGCAGCAGATCGCGTCGCATTGGTTACTTAAGGGGTATGTGAGCTGGTCGCTCAGAAAGCAATGGCAAACTACCGAGCGAAATCGTGCCAAGAACATCAACAGCAGCTGAAAAATACTGGTGTTGACTGCAACATTCTGCAAGGGATATGCAACTTTAAAAAAAAAAGCAGAAACAGAAACATCGCTAAAAATTACAGTAAGTGGAAAACAACTAAATGTGGTTGATAGATTCACATGTCTTGGTAGCAATCCATCTCAAGGTATCACTACTGATGACGAAATTAATGCCAGAATGTCAAAAGACAGTAGTGTCTTTGGCAGACTTTACATCAACGCCTGGAACAGATACAGCATATCCTTGAAGAAAAAGCTAAAAGTGTTAGTTAGTTAGTCGCGGTTCCAGCTTCACGGCAACAGGTCATCCCCATTATACCTGTGCCAGTGAATCACACACAAAATGCTCCTCTCTGCTCTATATGAACAATGGCGGGCTCGTTGCTGCAGCTATGGAGTTCATGTTGTTGTTTTTTTTTTTGTGCTCGCTCGCTTTGAACTCAAGCGTAGTCCAGACACACTTCTAGTAATGCTGGACTGAATTTTGTGTGTGGATTTGCTTTACCTATTAACAGTGACCCTCACCATCAGGCGAACCCACTCCGACTTCAGAGGTACTTGTAATTTACGTTCCCAAGTCAAGGACGACAGGTCAACATTTTAGTCCAACTGTCCGATGTAGGGTTTGAACCCCTTACCTCAGCCTCAGCACACCGGATATTTAAGAACACACGTACTTATCCATTCGGCCATGTTGACCTACATTCATGCTCTGTGTGACACTTTCGGCAGGCCACTTCACAGAAAGATGGGACAAAACCCGGTGCAATAAAACCGGTCCTCTTGCCTTTAACCCTATTAAGATGATAAAGAGGACAAGAAAGTTGCTTGGAGGCAGTAGGGTGCCCCACTTGAGAAAGGAAATTCCTTCTGATGGTCAGATACTCCTGTAGTGCATACTCTATAGGTGGAGCTTGCTACTACAAATGTTAAACTTTACTTACACTTAAAGCATGTTAGGAAATACAAATAGATAAAAGGCTATCCACCGTGGCAGTAAGGGCGACCTTACCACGTATACATCCCACAGAAAGTAATGTGTCACCACGTAGTATAGTACCCAAGCATAAATATAAACCAATATAAAATATCACATACAACCGCAGATAACAACAACATGATCAAAGTAACGGCTTCTTGGCTTCATCAAGCTCAACAACAATCTCTTCCATCTTCAGCGCCACAGCTGAATTTTCAAAATGCTGCTTCTTCATCTCCCGCCGCTTGACCTCAGTATAACCAGCTGAACCGAACAGGACGACCATGTTGCTGACCCACCATAGGTTGGTCTTAATGTCGTGAAAATAGATGCAGGCCAGGATGGTCTGTGCGCAGGCTTTCGCTGTTCCGGATATATTATGTGTTAGAGGCGACGTCACCTGTAGGATGAGAAAGCAATAACATACTCTTCACTTGCAAAATTTTGGAAGTAATGATGAAAGTAATCCTATGGAACCTCGCTTTCCTCACTGCCGTCCCTTCATACTCAAAAAATGACAGAATTTTAACAAGTATTAAATATTACTTTTTTTAACATGTCAAAGCCTCAACAAGTATTAAATATTACTTCATTGTGTATGTCAAAACATCAACAAGTATTAAATATTACTTCATTGTGTATGTCAAGACATCAACAAGTATTAAATACGACTTCTTTGTATATGTCAAAACCTCAACAAGTATTACATATTACTTCTTTTAACATGTCACAACCTCAACAAATATTAAATATGATTTCTTTGTATATGTCAAAACCTCAACAAGTATTACATATTACTTCCTTGAACATGTCACAACCTCAACAAATATTAAATATGATTTCTTTGTATATATCACAACCTCAACAAGTATTAAATGTGACTTCTTTGTGTATGTGAAAACCTCAACAAGTATTAAATATGATTTATTTGTATAAGTCAAAACCTCAACAAGCATTAAATATTACTTCTTTGTACATATCACAACCTCAACAAATATTAAATATTACTATTTTGTGTATGTCAAAACCTCAACAAATATTCATTATTACTTCTTTGTGTATATCAAAACCTCAACAAGTATTAAATATTACTGTTTTGTGTATGCGAAAGAAAGAGGCTTAGACACAAAGACAAATTATAACAAACATAAGAAAGAGGCAGTCATCATTGTCCCGCCACAATATGAGAAGACAAAAACTAGACTAGATTATGACAGCTGGAAAGATTTGTGGAAAGAGAGTTAGAGGAAGGCAGGGAGAGATAATTCTTGGCACAGAAGGGAGTCAACACATGAACTGGAACATGCTGTTGGGCATCACAAGATGCGGAGAATCAAGATCACCCACATCATTTGGCAAGGTGCATGATCATTAGGACATGCCAAAATTGTATACATTATATTCATATGGAGGAAAAAGATCAAGAATAGAATAAAGGCAAAGGAGAAAATGATTGCAGATAGGTCAGACACAGAGCGTGTGAGACGTCAGATGGTGCATGATGGTGGAAATTACCATGTGTTCATATGTAACCATTGTGGATGAACATTTACCGTGCGAATTGGTCTGATCAGTTACATTCGCTACCACCATAGGTTGTAGTTATTATATACCTTTTTCAAAGCACAATGTAACACACTATCGTCTGTCAAGACGGCAAGGTGTCTGTAGTATATTTATACAAATGGCACAAATAAACAAACGCCAAGTTCGTCACCAGAAATGATAAAATACAGAGCTTATTTCAGTTATAACAAAAGGATACCGACAATGATAATGGTGATGATGGTCTAACCGAACAAAACCAGCAAGCCTGACCTGAATCTGCAGGCCTGTGACGTAGCCAATGGCAAACCCAAAGATGCCACTAATGATCATCCAGTTCCAGAAGGTGACGGAGCCCAGCAAGGGGAAGTTGTAGACTTCCTTCACCTCACCAAAGAGAACCATCAAGGGAATGAAGAGGACGCAGGCATTGATGTTGTTGTAAAGTGTCAGCCGCCAGACGTTGTTGTCCACAAATGGCAAGACTTTCTTGGTGTAGATGGCATTCAGGGCAACGCTGGCACTGGCCAACACACCAAACACAACACCGATGATAGACAAGGTCCCTGAAATATAAGATCATCATCATATTTGGACTTCTCTGATGCTCGGTGGTAGGACCTGTGTCTTTAATTCCCCCATGAACTCTGGGAATTTTTATAACTTCCACGGAGTATTTTTTTCATTTCTGCCCTGGTTACACATTTTAAATACCCCCTTTATTTCCAATTACCGGCTCCATGGTGAAGGGGTTACGGATGCAGTTCGTAATTCCGCATACTGCACTTGTTGAAACACAGCTGCAGATGATTTGGCAGCAGACCGCCTTGCGCTGGGATTTTTCTAAAATGGTATGGGTGCCGGTCGTTCAGAAAACAAAGGCAAACTACTGAACGTAAACTTGCCAAGAAATCACAATTAGCCAAAAAATGCTGGGGTTGACTAACGTCCTGTAAAAGATATGCAATTAACTTTATTTCCAATTAATATATCAATCACCAAGTAAATTGCTTACTGGTATGGGCGATCATGCTTCTCCACAAACTGTGATCTCCAACTTCAATTCACGTGTTGACTTCCTTCTGTGCCATGACATAAGAAATTTCTCACAATGTCTTCCTCTATCTCTCTTTCCATAAATCTTTCCAGTTGTCACAATATGTTTCAGTTTTTGTCTTCTCATAATATGGCCAACAAATGATGACTGCCTCTTTCTGATGTTTGTGATAAGTTGTTTCAGGGACATGGACTTCCTCAAAATGTCCAGATTACTCAGATTCTTAGTATGCTATCTTAATGTAAGCAGTATAACCACATATGATATGTTAATTGATAACAGTGAAGAAATGCCAACGTACTATTGGCTACAATTGATTACACAATGACATGTATACAAAATTCAAGACTGGCAAATATGCCATGTGCACTTATGGAATGGCGCCACAGATGGCAGATCACATACTCCAAGACTGCCCAAAATACAACATATCTAGGCAAACCTTCTGGCCTAGAGAAACAACAGTGGAAGATAAACTCTATGGATCATTGAGTAAACTAAAAAAGACAGCAAAGTTTTAGAGACAACATTGCAGATTTAGACAATAAATTTCAAGCGAACTAAAGAAGAAAAGAGTTTCCTTCAAAGACAGTACAAAACCCAGCCTTGCTTCACAACAGGGAATAATTAACCATTAACCTTTAACAGTAAATTAAACATCAGAAAGAAAAATGATGCACCAAATTCCTAATGTCCGTTAAGAGTTAATGAGAAATAATCTTCGAAGGAGTTAACAGTGGAGCAAAAATAATAACTGCGAAATATAACAATACAAACCTGACGCCCCTTCCTGATCAACACCCATGAAAAAGCCAGCGATGATGACGCCACAACACACCAACGCCTTCCCTGATGTCGTTTGTTGCAGCAGAACATATGTAAACACCTAAACACAAGTAGTGAACCGTAACAGCAAGTCACAAGTGTGTCTTCACAGCAACATCAATAAAATTAACTCTTTCTATCCTTGACAGTTATTTTAACTCTGTCATAGTTAGTAATATAATAACACCTTATATGTCAGATATGTGAAGTAATTACATTGTGGTTTTGTGTGTCCTTTTTTTTTTTGCCTTCGCTCGCTTGAACTCAAGCGTAGTCCATACAAATGCTACTACTTCTAGTGCACTGGACTGATTTTTGCATGTGGATTAGCTTTCTCTATTACCAGTGTCCATCAGGTGAACCCACTCTGACTTCTGAGGTACTTCTAATTTACATCCCCAAGTCAAGGACAAGAAGTCAACATTTTAGTCCAACTAATTGGTGCAGAGTTTGAACCTGCAACATCGGTATCAGCACACTGGAAATTTAAGAGCAAGTGCTCTTATCTGAGTGAGTTGAGATAAGAAATGACATCACTGCACTCAGGACATTCCAACATATGCTCCATCCCCTCGTTCAACAGCCAGCGAAAAGTCATATTGCTAATTGTTCCAACTGCCATCTGATTGAAAGTTCTCCTGGTCTTCCCTCTGTTTTGAGACTTGTCCAGAACCCCTGCCGATACCTCGTCATACATACGGGTTCTCAGCCTGTTCCACTGCTGTCTCCACTTGGTCCCACAGGTGCCCGACCACCTTTCCCTTGTCCATAGGTAATCTATCATCAAGAGGTGCATTCCCTGCCAGCCTATCAGCCTGTACATTCCCCCACACTCCTGCATAACCAGGGCAGAAAATTCAAGTAATTCTCACAATCTATGACCACTGAAGCAAGGCAAGCCATTCTACACAAAACACTAATTTCTCCATCTTACTAACACTCTGTGAGACTGTAATCAATACAATGTGTGTTGCAGTAATCTCCTCCAACCATCGGAAGCTGCTGTTACTGCTTCCACCTACATTCTCATGCTGGAGGTTATAGTCTCATATACCAGAGTCTCCTTTTTCAAGCATCGCCCATTAGCTTTCACAATGAAACCCCAGCCACTACATCTGTTTCTCACCATTGACCCATCAGTGTAGATCACAATATCACCTGGATATGTGTTGCCCTGGATCAGATGTTGCGCATAAACTCTGTGAGGCCAACTGCCTTCCTTTCAATAGTGGTTAATGTACTTGTTTACCAATGTATGTCATCACAACAGGAGAGCTGGAGGGGAAGAGAGGTAGGCAGAGACAAAGAGAGGAGATGCTGTACAGTCTGACATCATGGCATGGAAGAACATCAGTATCATAAATGACTGGCACTAGACAGAACACCACAAGCTATAAGAAAGGCACTAGACAGAACACCACATGCTATAAGAAAGGCACTAGACAGAACACCACATGCTATAAGAAAGGCACTAGACAGAACACCACATGCTATAAGAAAGGCACTAGACAGAACACCACATGCTATAAGAAAGGCACTAGACAGAACACCACATGCTATAAGAAAAAGACAAAGAATGATGATGGTCTGGGTTCAACACCCAGCAGTGGCAGATTCTTTTCTCCGACCCGTATGGCTCTGGTGTCAAAGTCACATAAAATGAGTACAGGACAATTTTCACAGCTGGTTAGTTTGAAAAGATGGCAAGCTACAGAACCTTGTCATTGACTGCATTAACCCCTCTTGCTGTCTTCAGTCCCATTTGCTAATTGAAAATGTTTCTATTTTTTTTATCTGTTGCCTATTATGTTCTCTGTAGAATTCCACGCAATCCTGGAAGGATGTTGAGGTGGTTTCTCCTTATCTTCCATATTCACATTGGGATTTTTATCTCTGACATTAACTGCAATGTCCCGCTTTCAGGACAAGTGAGTGCCCTGCTCTGCTCAGCTCCTCTTATCACAGTGGATACTTGTTTCCCCAGAGCCAGGTTTGCCATATGGATGTGCAGTTGGGATTTTCCCTTCCTCAAATTATAAGACCACAATGGCATTTCTCAAACTCTCCAGTACTTTAGAGAACAACTGGAAAGATCAGTGGGAGAAGGGACAAAGGCAAACCGAGAGAATGACAATGGATGGACTGAGATAGTTGCATGAAGGAATATCATCAGCAGAGTTGATCCAGAATACCACAGACCAAGATCTGTGTAGAGACATGAACACCTGGTATCAGGGTACATGAAGATGATGATGTGTTCTCTGATAAATACTCCTTTTCATTTATCTTTAATGAATGCTAATGAATGCCATTCAATATGTGTGTTACTTTTGTTTTTTTAACATGCCACATCTGACAAAGATAAAAGTCTAACTTGTTCTTCTTCTCTTCCATTCCTTTTTGGGGGCTGCAGTAGCCTAGTATGGTATGGGTGCTAGTCGTTCAGAAAGCAATGGCAAACTATTGAAAATAAACTTGCCAAGAGATCACAACAGCAAAAAAAAATGCTGATGTTGACTGCAATGTCCTGTAAAGGATATGCAACTAACTTTAACAGTAGCCCAGTGGCTAGCATTCTTGCCTACCAACTCGGTTGTTAGGTTTAATTCACACTGTGGCAGATTTTTAACACTGACAAGAGTTCCTAGGTCTACCCAGCCTAAAATGGGTACCAGGAAATGTCTGGGGAAGTAAAAGCGGCCGGTATTATACTGACCACACGACCCCTCGTGTGCCGATTGATCTATAAAACCACGGGTGCTAGCACCATAAACCCAATAAACATACAGGCATGACAAAGGGGCCTTACTCTACTTATTCTCTATCAAGGGGAGTGCATTCCCCTCAATTATGCTTCTCTCAGTGCACAATGTTCAACACTGGTATGCATCTGTATAAGGTTTGCTACCTCCAGACAGATTCCAACCAAGTGCTACCTAAAGACAGATTCCTGCCAAGTGCTACCTCCAGGCAGATTCCAACCAAGTCCTTCCTCCAGATAGATTCCAACCAAGTCCTTCCTCCAGACAGATTCCAACCAACATAACAAGTTCTATCCATCCACAAGTAGGTTATCTTTTCCTAACAACTGTGCCTGGACAGCAACCCATTGAACTACTCTTTACAATTTCCAACTATTGTGGGATTTTTCATGTGCCCACTTGCACAGGGCACCTTCTGTTTCTTTCGCTTGTTTCTGAGAATGCTTGATATCTAACCTCACTGCCAAAGAAATATGGAGGACATGTGATAGCATCAAAATTCAATGTTCTTACCCTGTGCTGGAGTTTGAACTCTGTGGCATCCAAATCTGAGGCAGACACCATCATCACACCTCTCCCATTCTTCTTTTCATCTTCTTCCATATTATTCATCTCTGACTTCATGTTTTTTAAGGTTTCCCTATATATCTTTTGCCCTGTGGGTTCCAGAGAAAGGACTTTCTGGTGATACTATTTACAGGATCAACATGTTTTCCCAATGTGTGTCCCATCCTGCACCAACAGTTTTTCCTCACCTTATGACTCATCAACAACAGCAAAAAAAAAAATGCTGGTGTTGACTGCAAATATCCTGTAAAGGATATGCAACTTTTTTTTGTTGACTCACAACCCCCATAACTTAGAACAATTTTAGAGTTTTACTGGACCTTGGACATGCAATAAAAAATAAATGAAATAAAATAATATATAAATCGTTCAACATAACAACCAACATCAATCTCACAGTACTCGGTTCATGCCCATACGAATCCTGGATCCCTCATATGTTAAAGAGTATGAATAGTTATAGTTCCGGTGGCCAGTTGGTTAAGCCTCTGCTTCATCCTCTACCACAATCCTTCCTGCTAAAGCCAAACTGAATGTCTGATTCCATCAGTCATAATAGTCGCAAGTAATTATCGATTTATCTTTCCTCATGTATTAGGAGAAAATGAACGTTAAAAAAATAACAACATGAAATCATCAGAATGTGACATAAAACTGAATTGATAAAACTGACAAGCAAAGTAGGTACTTACCACATTGAAGACCGTAGTAAGTGATCTACCCACGAAATAGAAGGCCACCCCGATGTACTTGAGGCAGAGGTTGTTGAAGGTGATCATACACACAAACACAATAGACAGTGGTAGCGTCTGCCAAGGATAAATAACACATGGTGAAAACAGCACATACAACAGTTTATTTACTGTTTATAATTAATATTTTGTTATTATTATTGTTCTTATTGTTTCCTTTTGGT
The DNA here is from genome assembly GCA_963921405.1 of Cepaea hortensis. NCBI lineage: Eukaryota > Metazoa > Mollusca > Gastropoda > Stylommatophora > Helicidae > Cepaea > Cepaea hortensis. The sequence goes on from OY992882.1 coordinate 11,007,461, forward strand.
TTTTCTTGGTTTTCATTTTCTACTTGCTGTTGTTCTTTTTCTTGTTCATGTTGTTCTTGCTTTTGTTCATGTTTTTCTTGTTTTTGTTTGCGCTCATTCTCTTTCTTTTTATGCTTGTTCTTCTGTTTCTGTTCCTTCTTGTCCTCTTTCTTTTTCTTGTTGTTTTCTCATTTCTCTTCTTCATCTTCCTATGTCCTGTCACTTTTGCAGATGACAAGCCCAGGCCTCAAACCCGTGTACGACCTTGCTCATAACATTAACAGTACAATTTGCTATCAACTATGCCAGTGCGCTGGCTATATTGGTAGGTCCTCAACCAAACAATATCAAGCCGTCCTATCTTTTGCTATCTCCTGCACCTCCAGCTATGTCCTCCCAGTATTATTCATCTCTGTCTGTAATTCTCTTCTCCAAGTGTTTTTATTCTCCCGCTATTTCATTTGCCTTGTGGATTCCAGACAAGAGAGGTCTAGTTATATTGTACTTCGTGTGTGTCCCATCCAGTGCTAGCGTCTTTTCCTCACCTTTGAATTCACTGGAATTTGTCTAGTTCTCTCCCTGAGCTCTACACTGGTGACTCTGTTATACCATTGTATTCCCACTAACCTGCGCAGGCTGTTAATGAATGTTTGTAGTTTCTTTGTCATTTTTTGTTGTTGTTCTCCATCTTACTGATTTTGTTATTAAAGGTAATATATTGTGTTATGCAATGCATAAAGGTTTAAAGGAGATGCAAAAGAGAGAGGATCGACTTCACTTACAGGGCTTGATCCGCTATGGCTCTGTCCCTTTCCACAAGGCAGCCTGCTGAAAGTGTCGCACAAAGCACAAACTCTGTAGCTTCAGCGATGACCCCCAAGAGTCTTCGAGAGAACTGCACTAATGAACTGAATGATAGTCTGGAATTGAACCCACAACCTACCCGGGAAGGTTAACCTGGTCAACAAATGCCCGCAGAAGTCGGATGTGTCGGTCTAACAGCGCAAGAATGCAGCTCTGCTGTAAACAGGCACAATGCAATCACGTCCGAAAAACCTCTCCAGATGAATGCAGAAGAAGAAGAAGAAACCACATCCTTAGGAGCACAAGATGCATATGACAGGTGTATTAAAAGTGAAGCTTGAAGCTCATCATAATCACCACTCCTAGCTAAGATAACATTTTGAACCTCATATTTATGATTACAAGAAAGGTTTTACTTACTGCTCGAATGAGTTTAGCCTCTATCTTCATTGACGGAAATTTGACCCTGTCTGGAAAAATCTGTCCTGCCACACTCAATAAAACACACAGCAGCACAGTCACCATACACTGGAACCATGTCACAAACATTGGTGCATTCAGCTGCAGAAAAATAACCAATCATCATTAAGATAAAATTTACTGCAACATGACTTCACTATTTATGGCATTTGTGGTGTAGAGGTTAGTAAATATAGTTGCACAATTGTTTGACACATGGGACGAGAGTTGAAAATTTACTGTAGGCGATTTGGGAACAGATCGCTTTGTGCTGATTTTGATGGTATGAGCATTGGCCATTCATAAAGCAATGGCAAACTACCGAACATAAAAATCGCCTAGTATATGACAAATGGCCAATAAATGCTGGTTTTGATTGCAATGTCCTGTGAAAGGACATGCAATTAACTTATTTAAGGAAATTTACATTGTATTCTGCATTTCTACATTTATTTGGGACAGTACGTGACAATCTGGTTGTTGTGGTGTGTCTTCTGACCAACTTCCTTAATTTTCTAGTACCTTATTTGTTATAGCACAGACTGGGATCTAGCTTGACCATGTAACCGATGATTTATCAGTGTCAAGGCTTATACCATAAATTATGTTACGTTATGTCAAACGATGTTACTGCACACTGGGCTTTCCCAAGGGTGCTCAGTCCTTCAATGCAGCAGCCATAACAAAGTATTTCTGCACTGTTCCCATAAGGAGTTGGGTATGATATCTCCTCTCTTGATCTCGAAGATGACATCGAGGTGCTTCCATATGCCAATAGGTTCAGTGCACATTTGGGGCTCTGAGATCCTCTGCCACTTTCATCCTGGTTCCATGAGTTTTGGAGTAAGACATGGCAAGTGTGGACTAAGACAAAAAACATCATTCACCTCGAGATAGACAGACAGATATATATATATAAGGATGGATGGATGGACGGACAGACAGATATAGAGACAGACAGATAGATGGACAGTTAAGTTAGTTGTATATCCTGTACAGGATGTTGCAGTCAACAACAGGATATTTTGCTGTTGTGATGTCTTCTCAAGTTTATGTTCAGTGGTTTGCCATTGCTTTCTGAACGACCGGCACCCATACCATTTCGTAAAAAAAAAACAACACAACATGGTCTACTGCCAAATTTCACACAGCTGTGTTTCGAACATGTGTGTGCAGGCTCACGAACCACGTCCATAACCCTTTACCACAGAGCCGAGATTGACAGACATACAGACAGACGGATGAATAGATGGATGGACATACAGACAGACTGATTGATGGTTAGATAGACAGACAGACACAAACAGAGATAGAGAGACAGATGGATGGATGGCTGCCCAGACAGTCATGATGACAACCAATGACACTAATTCACTCTGAAACAAAAAAGGCCACCCTACCTTCAAGTCTTCACTGCTCAGCAAATACTTGTTAACAAACACCATAGAAATGGATATCACCCTGGGAAAGGAATCAACATGAAATCATTAGTTCAGAAAACCCACTTCCAAATATGGTCTGAATCACTTCACACTTCGCCATTGCCTTTCTGAAATGAAATATGTATGCTAGATGTTTAAGCAGGTGTCTTTGTTTTTAAAATACCTAGCATTATCTTTTATTATATCTACTTTTCTGCCTATGTGCACAAATGTGTAAATATCCATTTACGTTACTCTTATGTCCTCAAAGTTTTCTTGTTTCTAAAAATTCTTTCTATCCCAAGCAACGCACCATGTGTGGCTGGTTATATTTTCACGTGTACTAATAAATGAGACATTGTTATTGGCTATTCTTCAGTTGCACTAATCAATGAATCATTGTGATTGGTTTTCTTCAGTCGCACTTATTAATGAGTCACTGTGATTGGCTATTCTTCAGTTGCACTAATCAATGAGCGATTGTTATTGGCTATTCTTCAATTGTACTAATCAATGAGCAATTGTTATTGGCTATTCTTCAATTGTACTAATCAATGAGCCGTTGTCATAGGTTATGCTTCATGTACACCAATGAATGCACCATGTATGACTTGGTATTCTTCATGTGTACTTATCAATGTGTCATGTGCGATTTTACCTCTTATGTTTAGTTTGTGAATCCTAAAAATATATCTGGGTTTACAAGGTGTGTATATTTGGTCTTTGAAAGTAACATGCTTGTGAATTTACTGTTATCATAAGTACAGCAATCAGGATGCCATGCAAACACGATAAAGTGAACGAAAGAAGAAGAAAAACAAACAACAAATAGATGTCCCTACAACTTATCGGTGTCTGCTTGTTGTCTGTGTGCTAATGAAAGCTCTAGCCACAACACCCATTCTGTCAGTTACGACTGTGTTCTTGTTAAGCTTACAAACTCCCCCTCCCATTTTCACTGAGTTTACTCATATTTTTTTTTACAGCAAACAAAAATAACATCCATGGACAAAAATACTTACCAATCAAAGATCACGATGAAGAAATTGAAAATGTCACGAAGTTTGAATATTTTGACTCCATAATCAACAACATTGTGGACAATTTAACTGATTAAATGCCATGGGATGATAAATCATCTTATTCAAACTTCCAATAACTGCAAAGGGTTTATAATTTACACTATAATTAAAATAGCAATACATTAGTTTTCACAGGGAAGAGGCCAATCGGAAGACTCCACATGTGATATAAGGATGTGTGTAAACAAGATATGAAAACCCTTGGCATAGATCCAGACACGTGGGAAAGAGTTGCAGTAGACAGATGTTCCTGGAGAAGAGATGTACGAAACGGACTGGTGTTCTTTGAGCGCAAGCTGATCCAGCAAACTGAAGAGAAGTGACACAGGCATAACATGCAGTCACTTACTGCAGGACCTGCCTCGTCTTACAGATTCAGAAACTGTGACAGAGATTGTCACTCTCGTATTGGACTATACAGTCACTAGCGGTGCTGTCAGGTGCCTTCCCAGCGGCTCAACTCTATAGTCCTACAGAACTGAAAGAGGCCTACAACTACATTAGTTTTCCCTATACAACCCCCAATATAATATAACATGTCTGCTACCACATTTACAACTTTAAGTTATAACACTTCTAATTTTCCGCCATCCATTTTTGTTTGGTCAAAATGTACATTTTGTTTGGCACTGACTGAATCTGTTAAAAGTTAGGAACAGGCAGGTTATAACAATGCAGACATTAAACGGTATTAACAGCAAATGGCGCAACAACAAAACAAGTTAGCGTACTGTTTTTAAGAACATGCATCTTTCTTATGGTATGTTATGGAAGTGAGTCATGGATCATTTTGATTTCATTAAAGAAGAAAATTAGTTTTTCAGATCTAATATTATAGAAAAACCCTTACAATATCAAAATGATTGAAATTCTACAAGATCTGACCATCGAAGGAAACTGCCTCATGAATAGTATCGTGTCTGGGAAACTGAAATACTGTAGCCATAATATACATCACATGACCTTGGGAAAATCAGTGATGGTAGGCGTGGTTCCTGGAAGAAACGGCTGAGGTCAACCAGCACAATGATGGATACCAGACAATGCAAACACCATGGGTATGAGGAAATTTATAGTGAATGAGAAACTTTATGGTGTGCATCATCATCAAGTGCCATGCCAGGTGGCGTAGGTGTTCATGGCTCTCCACGTATCTCGGTCTTCGGTTTTCTGGATCAATTCCGCTGATGATATTCCTCCATGCCACCCGCCTCAATCCATCCAGCATCATTTCTCTTGGTCTGTCTCTCCCTCTCTTCCCCTCAATCTTTCCAGTTGTCAAAATGTTCTCCGATGCCGCTCTTCTCATTACATGACCAATGAAAGCTGTCTGTCTCTTTCTTATTGTTGTACATAATGTTCTAGTTTCATTAGCCTCTTTCAGGCAGTTTTTGTTAGTTACTTTGGCAGTCCAAGGAATTCGCAACACTCGTCTTATGAACATCGGTGTGCATAGTTCATAAAAAAAAAGGAAGGGATCGAGCAGCATGAAAAGGAACACAGGACACTGCAAACACCATGGGTATGAAGAAATTGATAATGGATGAGAAACTTTATGGTGTGCATACTTTCTGAACGAACAGGCAGGGATCGAGCAGCATGAAAAGGAACACAGGATTGTAGGCACCTTGGGCATGAGGAACTAAGGAAGGCAGGAGAAATGGCCAGACGTTGAGGTACTTGAGCAAGATGAGAGCAAATTTCTGCAAATGACCTGCTACTTGATGACAATATTTACCACAATTCCACAGCTGCATTTCCTTATTCATGCAGCATGGTGTCTATGCATGATATACAAGGCAGCTTCAAATGAAAACCCTAAAAGTATGATAGATCTTATAACCATGTATTGTAACCATGTATTGTAACTTGTCAATATTGTTGTTAAGGATGTCAAGAGTGTTAAGCATGTGACATCAAGTTTGCAGACAATTACAGTGTTGTCACAAGATGGTGGCCCCACTTTTGACATGCACCAAAGAGGAGCAGCCACTTTTGACATACACCAAAGAGGAGCAACATTCTGTTGTCCGTTTTTTTATCACTGAAGGAATGAGATCTATAGAAATTAATCAACGATTGAAGGTCCAGTAAGGTTATGCATGTCTGTCAGTACAGCAAGAGTGTGAGTGTGAAGATGAAAGTTTCATAACTGTTCGGCCCGATGAAGAGGTACAGCAGGTCGTGCACGAGATGTTACACACGTGATCAAGATAATTGTTTCTACAGGATTCCAAGCACTTTATCTGTGCTGGAGGACTTGCATTAAATGCAGTGGTCTCCCCCGATGTGTCTCCACCTTGCCGTGGTGGGGGAGCTTGCGTGTCCCATCGACCCCATGTGCTTGCCGATGGGTGAAAACTACATATCGGACGGCTCGTGGGATAGGGACCAGACTAAGAGAGACACAACCTGCTGCTCTGCAGGTAAGACTGAGGATAGCAGTCAAAATCAGGCAAACGATCCCTAAATCTCAGTCCGGGCATAACCTCTAAGGCTCCCATCCGAGGTGTATGGCTGAACGTCTCTAAGCCATAAACTCTCGGAAGTGAGAGCCTGGCCGACACAAACCTACATCAAAATTATGATGTGCTGAGAACGCTACATGCTCGGCGCAGATTCGTTCGATGGCTCTTAGCTGGGGGATATGAGGTATCCCCGGATGAAAGGGCCTGACCGTTACTCGCCCAAAGACGCACGGAGGTAAGGTGCTGAGCCGGCAGCACATGTAGCCTACCTCGTGAGTGAGTACAAAAAAGGTGGAAAAACACCTCGGTCGCACGTCTTGCAGACGTCCGATAGTCTGTAACCACACTCATGGAGTGAGTGTAGTCAAAGGTGGAAAATTGTCTCGTTGACATGAAATGGAACGCCTGTCTTGCGAATCTATTACGTGGCAGCCCGAAGCGAAAGCTTGCTGTGTGGAAGCCGAAACAAGAGTCTCGAAACCCGAGGAAGGCTAACCTCATTAAAAAATGCCCGCCGGAAGCCGGAAGTGTTGTCCTACGGGTGGCAAACTAAAAATTGACACTACGCATTTACGTCCGAGTGAAATGTCTCGTCCGAATGTCTCTCGTGCTAGGAACAGCTCTGACTACCTAGTTTCCGAATGCCGCTCTTGTTCGGAACAGCTCTGACTAGGTAGTTTTCCGAATGTCTGTCGTACCTGGAACAGCTCTGACGGGCGCAACGACAAGCACATGTCCGAAAACTCGCTGAGTGGATGCCGTCTGCAAACCTGTCTGGTTTGTGCGGGAATGACCCGGGGCAAACGAAATGACCAATATATTGAAGTGAGGATTTAAAGCAGCCATGAGCAGGACGTGACGATTCCCTCGGCTAGCCCAGAACCAGGGCGTTATGTGTCGGCCCTGCAACTATGGAAGCAACCTTGGATGGCGGAAAATGCTATGGACTGTCCCTGCCTTCCTTTGAGGGATGACCGTTGTCTTCGACCGTTCTAACTTGGCCAGCATGGATGTAGACGGCACCACAAAAGTAAGAGTCTCCCAGGAATGCTACCTGGTCAAAAAAGCACGCTAAAGTCGATGTGTTGGCCTATGGGTTTCGGCCCAAGGGCGCATAACAGACACACTGCAATCACATCTGAAAAAACACTCCGGATGAACGAAAAGAAGAAATGCAGTGGTGACTACATCGAAAAATGATACACTTGCTCTTTACTTTTTCAGAATGTGCTCACAAAAAAAAAAAAAATTAAGGTTTTCATGTGAATCCACCAGGTATATTAATTATATTTATTTAATTCTAATATAAGCCGGCTCTGTGATCGTCTTTTGTAATTTTGTTAATTAAACAATCAACAACGCTTGACTCCTTGAGGCAGACGGAGAAGAAGATGTTGATAAAACAATCAAACAAATCCAAGTTTAAATAACACTAACAAATAAAACAGCAGACTGGATAAACATCAAGGAATGAATGCTGCGACCTCAAACGAAACGAATAATGAAACAAACAATAACAAGTCATAAAATAAGCCCTCACCAATATGACGCCACGACGCTGGCAATTGAGATGTACTTGGATACTAACGACTCCATCTTTCCACGTCCGCTTACGTCGCTGTAGTACGTCTTGCCTGGCTTGGGACTGCTAGAGTAGTCCCTGTACATGATATGTGCACCCAATCTACAGGTAACAGACGTGTTCGATGGATACAAGGTTTTAGTCAATACAAAGGCCAGGTCTGTCGGCGTCTTAATGTGCTCCAGTTACTCCCCGTTACCCGTTCCTACCAGGCTTGCCACTTTCCTTTGACAGAAAACATCTAGAAATGGATGCATAGACATCTAGATTGTATAGGTAAAACATCTAGAAAACATCCAGATGGGAATAAGTAAGAAATTACATAGATATCAATGTGACTTACACTATAGAATCATGTCTTCATCTTCACGGATGTCTGTCTGACAAGATCCACAGGATAAACTTAGCTTGGATGATGAATTTGAAGCTTCAGATTAAAAATGACTCTGGTATGCTTTAGCTGTTCCAATTTATTTTAATACACGATCACTGAGCTGATACTGATAAGTATGATCACTAATCACTGATCACTGATCACTAACAGCAGTTTCCTACTTTCGTCAGGCCAAATCTTATTGTCAAGATAGCATTTAAGAGGTAGTTTCATCCTATTTCTTAGTTTAGATTGTATATAATTCATAGCACTGAGAACTCTTTCTACATCAGCATTTGAATGGGGTCATGGCAGACATTGCACATTCAAAGAGCTCACAGAAAGGACTGTTTCCTGAGGCATCTTTAAATTGTCTTACTTCACTCCAAAAAGCTTCAGTTTCTGTTTTGTTTGTCCAGTCAACCAAATTTATTTTGGTTAACTGATATTCTGCTTCCGCCACACTATTATCGGTAGCCCCTAAACATTTCTTAACATGACAATATTTAGGTAGGCTATGTCCTATTGAGGAAAATACAAAGAATACCACGACAGACAGAAAAACCAATGACCAAGTACTACAGGAGACAAATGAAAATCGTAAATTGGTTAGAGAAATTAGACGTAGACAGTCAAAATTTTTTTGGACATGTTATGAAAAGAAATGGATTGGAGAACTTAGTGACAACTGGCAAGATCGAAGGGAACAGGCCAAGAGGAAGACCGAGAGGAAAATACCTGGATGGCTTGGCCACATGGCATGGACGAGACAGGAACACCGAGCTGATCCACGACGCTGGTGATCGAGTGAAATGGCGAGTCATGACCGCCCACGCTTTCAGGCATGGCACATGATTGATTGATTTATTGGCTGAACTATTTTGTTAACAGAAAACAATGAAATATTTTTCAATACATCTACATTTTCAGGATGCCTCTGCTTCAGTTGATTGAATAATGAGACAAGAAAATCTTGACAGCGCTTTCTTAAGTTGTTCTCTTCATTTTCTGTTAACAGTCCTTTTGTTTTTAAACCATCAATTTTTGATTCGATTTGGTATCCCAGGTATGGCTTAGGAGCCAAGTAGCTCTCTATAGTGCAAGTGAACAAATCAACTTTAGAAGTTGGCAATATAAGTCTTTTATCAACTGAGTGAAATAGCAACGTGAGATCGTCAGGTAATTTAACTTTATCAATATTTTTTAGATTCAAACAGTTTATTAAATTTTTGCTCTTCACTTAGAATGGGTTGTAAAAATAGAAGGAATGCCATTTTTTTTTTTCATCACTGTACATTCCTTACAGTTTTTCAGCTGTGTAGCCTTTTTCACTTTGTCTTGTTATTTCGAAGTGTGTCTTCAACTCCAATTATTTCAACAGATAGTTGAATTGATAACCACCTAGTATTGCAATATGACAGAATTTTCAGTGGTGAAGAACCGTATGAGGAGGCATGTAATGCTTTATAGCCGTTATTGTATTGCTGTTGTCTGACAGATGATTTGGAGAACCAGTTACGAGTTTTCAGCAATAAGGAATTCCAAATTCCTTGGTAAGCATTCCTATGAGGCATGTTATAATGCTAGCTGCAAGGAATGATACGCACATTTTATGAAGATTAAAGATGGGATATCTTCTTTCAATTTCGCATAAACGCCATGGTTGATACCAACCATTACCGATGCATTATCGGTACTAATTGCAGCCTAATTCTTTAAGTCTATATTTTTACTGACCAAAAATCTAAAATATCTCTAACTCCAAATGAAAAACATTTAGAATTAATTCAAAACAATGTTTTCCCGTGATGAATTTGAATAACGAAGACACAAACAGCAGCGAAATATGCCAGGCAATAAATCGTGCAATCTATTGTTTGTGTCTTCGTTATTCAAATTTAGAATTAAATCTAACATCTAAAATTCAAAGAACGACATCTAGACGCAGGCAAAAACATCTAGATCTAGATCTAGATGTAACATCTAGAATTGCAACCCTGGTCCTTACACAGTTCCCTCCCCGCACGGCTGGCCCTGGTTATTGTTGGATTGGAAATTATCGGGATTGAAGGTGGGATTATTTCACTTACGTTTGATCCCTCTCTTTCTCTTCCTTCTTCTTCTTCCTCTCCTCCTCCTCCTACCACCACCACCACAACAACTACTACTCACTACTCTAACTTTTCTCTGTTCATCTTCTCCTACGTTTAGTTTAGTTTAGTTCAGTCGTTGGATCAACATCACGGCACACGGTTTAACCCATAAGTGCTCCGTTTTCCTCCTAACTCAAACCTGAGTCTGGAGAAACTCAGCTCAATGCACGAACTCCGTTGCATCGACGAGGATCCTGAAATACTTTGGGTAGATTTTTAACTCGAAATTTTGCCCGGGCAGCGACGTGAGGCAACTCTTTTTCGATTTCCAACTGCCAAGGGAGTTTTTACGTGCGCAACAATACACACGGGAGTCCGATCTCACTACCCAGAGACCAGGGGGAATTTTATTACTGGAAGTCCAGGTGGATTTTTTAAATAAATCCCGGTCCTCACCGGGGCCTGAACCCGGGACCTCCAGCACTCGAGGCGGACACCATACCTCGAGACCACTCATCCCCCAACCTACGTTCTCCTAATCCTTTCTTCTTCTTCCCCAACTCCTCCTATTGCTGCTGCTGCTGCTGCTGCTGCTACTACTACTACTACTACTACTACTACTACGTATCCTTCTTCCTCTTCTCTTTTCTTCTTCTCCTACGTTCTTCTTTTCTTCTTCTTCTTCTTTTTCTTCTTCTTCTTCTTCTTCTTCTTCTTCTTCTTCTTCTTCTTCTTCTTCTTCTTCTTCTTCTTCTTCTTCTTCTTCTTCTTCTTCTTCTTCTTCTTCTTCTTCTTCTTCTACTTCTTCTATTTCTCCTCCTCCTACAACTAGTACTGATACTACTATGCACCCTTCTTTCTCTTCTCTTTTCTTCTCCCCCTCCTACTACTGCTACTACTACTGCTGCTACCACTACTACTACTATGCATTCTTCTTCATCTGCTCTTTTCTTCTTCTCCTACGTTCTACTAATCTTCATTCCTTTCTTCTTCTTCTTCTTCTTCTCCCCCTCATCTTACTACTACTACTTCTACTACTACTACTACTACTACTACTACTACTACTACTACTACTACTACTACTACTACTACTACTACTACTACTACTACTACTACTACTACTTTTTAGCATATCCTGTACAGGACATTGTAGTCACACCGGCATTTTCCAGCTGCTGTTGATGTCCTGGCAAGTTTTACGTTCAGTAGTTTGCCATTGCTTTCTGAACGACCGGCTCACACACCTCCGTAAGTAACCAGCGCGACGCGATCCACTAAAGCTGCATTACTTTGTGTTATTTCATATTGTTTACATTTCCACAGCTTTACCGCAGTTCCACTAAATTTTATTCTGTTCTGTATGGGAATGTTCTGAGTGCAGTGTTGTCGGTTCTTAGCTTCTTCTTCTTCTTTTGTTCGCTTGAAATATGTCTATATCTGCAATGTCGTCTCTTGCATGAATTGAACTGTTTTTTTCAGTTCACACAGTGGTCCATAGAGTTTATCTTCCACTGTCGTCTCTCTAGGCCAGAAGGTTTGCCTAGATATGTTATATTTTGGGCAGTCTTGGAGTATGTGCTCTGCTGTCTGCGACGCCAATCCACATGTGCACATGGCTGTTTCACCTATCTTGAATTTTGTATACACGTGGTTGCGTAATCTATTGTGTCTTGTTCTGAGGCGCAGAATAATGACTTGTTCTGGTCTGTCCATAATGTGGTAGTCATCTTGAGCAGGTTTTGGTGGCTTTCTGACTGATTTGATCATTCTTTTCTTTTGGTGGTATGTAACGGGCACATCAGGCTGTTCCTCTTTGGCTCCTTCCTTAGCCAATTGATCAGCTCTGTCGTTTCCGGGTACTCCACAGTGGGATGGTATCCACTGTATGGTGACTTTATGCTGACTGCTAAGTTCAGAAAGTAGTGTCCTTAGTACTGGCAATTTCCCAGAGAGGAGCGCCTCGAGTACTGATTTTGCATCTGTTAGTAGCACCACAGGTTGTGTATCATTGCTGTTATTTAGTAATTTCTCTGTTGCTATCTTGATTGCCTCAATTTCGGCATCATAGTTATGGCAGTACTTTCCTGTCGGTACTCTGGCTGTGTCCCTAGTATTATTTGGGTATTCTATGTACACTCCCGCTCCTCCATTTCGAACAGCATTTTGTGCTGACCCATCTGTGTAGACTCGGATCCAGAGGTCCTGTGGGTATTCTTCATCAAGGAAGCTGAGAGTGGCTGTTCTGCGCTGCACACTGTTCTGTTCTTCCTTGTCAAATATTCCTCTAACTTTTGTCTGGATTTGAAACGATAGTCTATGCTCATCTTTCCATGGAGTTCGCTCTGGAATAGTTGTTAGGGGGATACCAACTGTGGGCAGATCAGTGGTTTCTCTGCAGAGTCGTTTGGCCTGGTGGATAAAACTACTTCTTTTCAACCGCCCCATAGCTAGGTTTTCAAATATGTTCTTCATAGGGTGGCCTGGCAAGCTGAGGAACTTTTCTGCTTGTATTAGCGTTTTCGTATCTCTGCGCTCACTCAGTGCCTGTGTCCTCCCCATCTTCTCCATTTCCACTATAGGGGTTGATCTCATCCCTCCTGTGGTGACTCTAAGTGCTTGATTTTGCACCTTGTCCAGCTCTTGTAGTGTGGTATTTGATGCTGAACACCACGCAGTTGACCCATATTCCAGGTGTGGTCGTATGCTCTGTTGGTAAACTTTGCTAAGTATTTTCGTACTGGCTCCCCATGTGGTTCCACTTAGCTTTCTCAGGATGGCTATTTTCCTTCTGGCTTTTGCTACTGCTTTGTTGATGTGCTTTCTCCATGTCAGCTTGCCATCAAATGTTACTCCAAGGTATGTTGGTTCTTTATCTTCTCTTAGGGGTGTTCCATTTATCTGGATGATCCCTGCCTTTTGTTTTGGAGAGAGGGTAAATAGGGTGGTGCTGCACTTGTCAGTGTTTATGCTGACACACCATCTATTTGCCCATGCGTACATTGCCGCTTTAATTCCATGCGGTAGGTGAGCAACAAGATCATTGATGAAGATTAGAAAAAGTGTGGGGGACAAGACTCCGCCCTGGGGGACACCGTGACGCAGTAGTACTTTCTTGCTCTTGAGTCCGTCTATCTGTACTCGGGCTCTTCTGTTGTGCAAGTATGCTTTCACCCATTTGTACATTCTTCCATTGACTTTGCAGTTTCTCAGTTTCTTCATCAGACCTTCTTTCCAGACTTTGTCAAAGGCTTTCTTCAGATCTATCCATGCCGCAAGCACCAGCTTCTTCTCTTGGAATGCATCCTCAATTTCTTGAGAGAGATAGGTTGTCTGATCTTCCGTAGAGTAGCACTGCCTAAAGCCAGCCTGCTGTGGCACAAGGATGTTTTTACTTTCAATGTACCACTGCAGTCTGTGATTGATGATGCGCTCCAGTGTTTTGCAGAGACAGCTGGTGAGGCTAATTGGTCTGTAGCTAGAGGCAATGGAACCATCTTTCCCTGATTTTAGGAGGGGTATCATGATTGCTTCTCTCCAGGCTTGTGGAACACTGCCTAAGGTCCAGCTGTTATTGAAGATCTGCAACAGCTTTGTTTTGGCCTCTGTTCCTAGGTTCCTGATCATTTCATTGGAGATACCATCAGCTCCTGGTGACTTTCTCATTTTCAGTTTTGATATGGCTAGCTCCAGTTAGCTGATTGTGATGGGTGCCTCCAGAACATCATGTACTATTTCCTTCTGTCCTGTATGTTGTCGTTTCTCTCGAATCTCTTGTTGTTTCTCTGGACTAATTTTGATATTGCTATCTTGTGCGAACGAGTCCGCAAAATGGTCAGCTGCTTGCTTTCTTGTTAAGATTTTTCCATCTTTATGTAGTGCAATTTTTTAGTTTCTCCCTGTGCCCTCGTCATTAAGCTGTTTTATTAGCTTCCACAATTTCCTTGTGTCTCTTTCAAAGTTCAGAAACTCCGTTTTCTCCTGCCAGCTTTTCCGTCTAGCCTGCAGCTTCGCCCTTTGAAATTTGGCTTTTGCATGCTGGAATTTATTGTGGTGCTCTTGGCTGGGTGTGGCCTCTGCTTGCTTTCTACACACTTCAACATCATTATGCAACTGTTCCAGTTCACTACTCCAGTAGGGTTTATATTGTTTACGGGCTCCTCTTGGTACTGTTTCTCGCGCTGCCTGTAGTATGCATTTCCCAAACTCTTCAACTACTTTATTTATGTCTTTCTCAGTGTTCAGGTTTCTAACCAGTATGCTGGTGCGATGCTTGTACATTGCCCAGTCTGCTTTCTTGTAGTTCCACCTCGAGAGGGTGCTGCTTTCACTTACAAGCTCATTTTCTACGGTTAGAAAGACTGGCCGATGGTCACTGCCACCAAGTTGTTTCCCAACAGTTCGTGTAATGTTCCACTCCAGGTCTGGTGAATGAAAAGCCAGGTCAGGTGTAGTTGTAGAGTGCCATGATCTCGAGTAGAAAGTATGTGGGTCGGACGGCTTGTTAATCAACATGAATCTATTTTCATCCTGCCAGTCTTCGAGTCTCTCTCCTCTCTGGTCCATGTGATCATAGCCCCAGCTCTGCGAGTGGCTGTTGAAATCGCCACACACAATCATTTTTTCTTTTCCAGTGCCTGTGGGCGGTCACTTGGACAGTAGTAATTGATCAGATGTAGATCTGTATTACCTGTCTTAAGTTTAAGTGTCTGATACTCAGCCCCTTCCATGTAGACTTTGATTTGGGAAGCCATGATGTTATTTCTTACAAGGGTCAGTATCCCACCTTTTCGCCTGTTCTTTCGGTCAGATCGGTAACACTGGTAGCCTCTGATTTTGAAGGCTATATTTTCATTGAGGTGAGTTTCTTGCAAGCAACATATGCTTACTTTTTCTTGGTCCAAGATTTTTTCTAATTCTATTTTTTTGTTGCTGACTCCCTCCGCATTCCAGTGCATTATTTTAAGTCTTCGTTTAGTATGGCCAGTCGTCCTATTCTCATGTCCCCTGGCTCCACAGGACATCTGAGAAGGACCTCCAGTAGTTGGGGTTGGACCCTTTCGAGACATAGGGCCCGGCACTGCACCTGCCTGGGGGTCCAAAGCAGGGCGAGCACCATAACGATTAGCAGTAGTCGACATATTCCATTTTGCGTGATTGCGTGGCATCCTGATTTCTGTGGTGCGCCTCTTGGCTGGTTGCCTCCGTCTTCAGCACCTTTCTTTGCTAGAGCAGACTGTGGTCTCACTCGAGTGTAGATGTGTACGCGCGCACACACCTGTCTGCGCATGCATGTACGTGCATACACATCTAGAGCATACTGGTTATTTTCCGGCGACAGAGACTCGCCGTCGCCCCTTCTCCTGTTAGTTTAAACAGGTCCGCCACGTGAAGGCCAGGAGTTGGACTTTTGCTGCATAGGTTATGTATTCACGAGCCATTGAGGTATTTGAGCAATGTTGGGCGCTCACCCCAACACCGCGCCTCGGCTACATACAGCAACATTTGGAACCAGGTTCTTAGCTGAACTCATTCATCTCATCTTGTTCCCTTTCTACCTTGCGTTGTCGAGGTAAACATAAACTGCGGGATAATGCGCATTTATAGGCTTCATATATCGAGATTCCCATGAACTCTTGTTATTACCTCTGTCCATTGCTTTTATGGCCGGCCTCTTCTTCTGGTTCCATTTGGTCTGCATACCACTGGAGTGTGAACGAACGCATTATGAAAATTTTGCAGACAGCCGATATATGGTTTCTGGACAAAAACCCTGGACTGTCGGAGTAACTAACAACAAATGCCTAGAGGAGGCTAATGGAAGTAGAGCATCATCATCATCAAGTGCCTTGCCGACTAGTATGGGTGATCATTCTTCTCTACATCTTGCGATCTCCAACGGCATGTGTAAATTCCTGTGTTGACTCCCTTCCATGCCACGATACAAGACTTTCAAGATATTTTTCTTTACCTATCTCTATTTCCACAAACATTTCCAGTTGTCACAATGTATTCCAGTGTTTGTCTTCTTATAATCTGGCCAACATATGAATACTGTCTCTTTCTGATATTTGTGTTAAGCTGTCCTTGCGATTTAGCCCCCCATCAAAATTAACAGATTGCTCATTTAGGCTATCCAAGGAATTTTCAGCATTCTTAGATAAAACCACATCTCCAAAGCTTCCATTGATTTGTTGTTGTTGTATACTAATTGTCCATGATTCACAGTCAATTATTAGAACCGATTCTATGTAACATACACGAATAATTTTTCAAAACTTCTAATGACAAGGACTTATTGCATAAAATGTTCTTCATTTGGTAGAATGCAATGCGTGTGCTAAACCTGTTGTTCTTTATCTCTGCAATATATCTACAGTCTGACGTTTTCCATGTGCCTAGAAATGTGAATTTCTGCACTTGCCTAAAAACAACATCTTTTACTTTAACCGATTCAGTGCCAAATGATAATATATCGACAAATATGACCCCCCTCCCCCACCCCTCTCTGACAGAAGGACGATATAGCGCCATATTTGTTTCGTTTTGCAGTATCTTCCACAATTTTAATGCTCAGTTAATGGACATTTTAATTTATATGCTTGTTGACTTGTTCCTTTGATTCTTTGCATTCCCCTCAGCCATTAGATGTTTTTCAGCTTGTCTGTTCATTGCTCACGCTTCACATCCAAACAAAAGTACAGGTTCTTCTTCTTCTTCTACGTTCATCCGGACTTTTTTTCCGGACGTGATTGCGTTGTGCCTGTTTACAGCAGAACTGCGTTCTTGCGCCGTTAGGCCGACACATCCGACTTCTGCGGGCATTTGTTGACCGGGTTAACCTTCCCGGGTACAGGTTCTATGTAGCACTTCAATACTCTTCTCGTTGCAATTGACATCTTTTTAATTGGTCACTATGTTTTCCATCTTGCAAAAGGCTACCTTCGCCATGGCAATTCATGTTCTAATCTCTTCAAGATATCTCCCATCAGATGTTATGACTGTTCTGAGATATTTGTACCGATTCACTTGTTGAAGAATATTATCATTTACATGTATATTAGATTGCGGTATTTCTTTCTTCCTAGTGACGACTATAATTTGTATCTTATTACAATTTAATTCTAACCCTAGTTCACTGTGTGCAACAACCGCAATTAATTGTTGCAGATCCTGCTTATTGTCTGCAATCAATAGGCCTACAATATCATCCGCATATTTAATGTTATTGATGTTACGTCCCCCAATGGTGATTCCTCTCATATCTTCTAAAGTTCTAAACACATATTTACTGTGTAGGGAAAAAAGATCTGGAGACATTACACATCCATGTCGTACATCTCTCGTACTAGGCCGCTATTGACCTATCCAATATATGTGTTTTAGAAGTCTAAGGTCTCTCCCATCAATTTGTAGATCTGCGAGCATCTCCATCATGTTGACATGTCAGCCCTTGTGTAGTCAATAAAGCAAAGATGTAAGTCTTTCTTTACTTCTATAGAACGTTCAGTTAATGTTCTCAGCATGTAAACAACATTTACTGTACCCTTGCCTTCTACGAACCCACAGTTTTTCTCCTATTTTGGGTTGTATTGTCTTCCTAACTCTTTGCTCGATAATTCTTAGCAAAATCTTCGTTATGTAAATCATTATACTAATTGTTCCATGTCGATCACATTCCAAGGCTCCTGATTTCTTCGGGATTGCAATAAATATAGAATTACATAGTTCAGGCGGTAGACTACCAGTATCATGTATTGTGTTAGCCGTCCAGTGACCTGTTCTATTCCATATTCTTCTAAGGCATTGATCATTTCTGTTCTGATGATGCCTGGACCCTGGGTCTTGCCAGTTTTCATAATTGTTGGTCCTTTATGTGAAACCTACCCATAAAAGAATATTTATAGCAAATGTGATTCTGGTATACATACATTTGGATACTATCCTATATTATGGAGTTATGCATTGTGCTGAGATTCTCCTTCTATGATCTAAGGAAGGAAACTGGAGCACTTATGGAGATATCTGTGCAATGAAAGTGATTCTTGACCGAAACAAAACTAGGATATCAGGCTTGTTGTTTCCTCCAATTGTGACTGAGAAAAGGTAGCACCAAGACGTCTGGAACAAGACAAGCTGCAGAGCAGAGCAATGCTTTAACTGTCCATCTGTCGGAGCTTCCATCCTAGACCAGTTGTCGATCAAGGCCTAATGCCTGATCTGCCCTGCCATTTCGATTTTAGGTTGCAATTCCTCACACAAGGGTGAGATGAATACCTTCCCAATTGCATTCCTACGTTCGAAGACGTTGGCACAATGTGGGGTATCGGGGTTGGTGAGCCCCGCCCAACATTCGACGCTAAAATAAAGCAGGTAGTACTTGACAAGTAATTCCACATCGCTTTCCAGGATGAAAGACCTGGGAGTAAGAATCGGCACAGCCAGACGCGAGAGGTACATCGGGAAAACCAAGCGCCTCGTCAACCAACACAGAACTGGCACTATTAGCCACCGGACGCTGATGCATATGCTGGGGGGAGGATCTGAGCACCTATGGACATGTCCGGAGTGCAACGAAGATACCCCAACTGATAACTAACTAACTAACTAAGTAGCAGCGCAGATGAAATGACGCAAAAGAAAATTAGTGAGAAAATCGCGAACCAAATCTTTTGAGAAACTAAGAGGCTGACGTAAAAAGGAGAATTCGTCAGAAAAATTGTCAACAACAACAAACAGTCAGATCTTGGAGCTTGGCGAGCGAGGCAGCATGATTCGATGCTCTGGAACGAGATATATTATATACTGGCAGGACACTATTATGATGGCCAAGAATTATTGGAAAGGAACACGACAATATTAATTAATATATGATGGATATCAGCCCGAAAATCATGGACAGATGTGCCCAGATCAGAATGAGACTTAGAAAGTAAGAGCAAGGTTACTCATAGGCAGACTAGTGAAGGACAGAAGGACTGTGACAGGGTCGTTGCAATGCTTGAACATATTCAACTATATATTGTTGATAATTAATATTTTTTGCCGTCCCGCCTGGCCATAACAGGCACGGTATCAACGAATTGTAAATTGTTACTGATATTATTGAATTTGCAACTAGCTCGACTCAGGCAAATAAAGAATGCCTTAAAATGTTGAACACCGGCCTTCGAGTCATTCATCAATGTTGGAATTCTGATTTCGGTATTCTGCTGGATCGCTGCAGCCCTGGACCTTTGAGCATTTTTGGTTAATATTGTTTATTTCACGCAAGTTGCTATCTAGCAGTACAGTCTACTGTCATACGGTAGCTCAGTCATATCTGACTAAGACCCAACTTTGTTCAATTATAATAACACCGAATAACATATTCTTCTCTTCTTCATTCACCTTTAGACGTCAATAAGAATTAATCCAAAGAACACAGCAGTCAACTTAAGCTTGTTAACATCTCCTTAGAGTTTGTCACAAAATGGAGTGGATAGAGGCCAAAACATTTTTCTGTTCTGCATACAAAATAATCTTGGACTGCCAGAGTAATTAACGAGTGCTTGGTAATGGTTAATAAAAGCAAAAATAATGTAGAACTATAAGAAAGAAACAAGCAATTTTCTTGGGTTATGTAATGTGAAGAACAACAACCATGGTCATACTACAAGAACAGCTAGTTAAAAGAGGTGTGGCCAGACAAGAACATTATGCAGGAAGCCATAGAAGATTAATAAACCAACACAGAACAGGTGTCGTGAGCCGCTACACGCTGCGGGATTTACTGAGTAGGGGATCCAAGCACTTATGGACTGAATGGTTCGATGTGCAGTGAGGATTATCTGTCGGCTAACTAAATAACTAACTAAGTAAGTAATATGAAGAGAGGCATTGGAAAATAATGTGACAGCTGGAAAGATAAGCGATTGAAGAGGCAGACCAAAAGAAAGAATGACGGATGGCCCAAAACACTGGCATGTACAGGGTGCATTTTTAATGACTGTCGGGTGTTTGAAAATATTGCTGTTCCAAGTTTTGTATTTACCCTCTGTGAACTAATGCAACATAAAAGGTAAATACAAAACCTGGAACGGTGCAAAACCCCCACAGTCATTAAAAATACACCTTGTATAACAACATTAGCTGAACTGGCCCAGAACAACTAGGCCTGAGATCTGTGGGGGTATATGAACACCTGTGCCATTTAGCAGGAGAGATGAAGGTGATGATAATAGTTGTAAACAAGGAGAGAGGGGGGAATGTTCAGTTATAAAAAGGCAAGCAAGAAAGTTAATGACAATCAATAATGAGACACTAATCAATAAGCACAAGTCTGTAGTGTTGTGTATGAATGCTCGTTGCTTGCTACCAGTTAGGACATGATGAGATTGTAAATAACGATTTTATAATATTCAGCCCCTTTGCTCCTGGTAGGTTGTAATGTCACACTTGTTTGCCTCCTGGACACAAGGTTGGAGTCGGTTGACAATAAAACGCCTAAATCGCGCGGAGAAAACATGGCCAACCAGGTACACTCTCAGCCAGTATGTGCTGTCCTGAACCATATGAATAGGGTACAGTATGAGTGAAACGTCGTACATGCAGACCGACGTACTCCGCATACCTCATGTGGTATATCACAGGCACTTTTCCTCTCTCTCTTCTTGCATATACTTTGCACATGTCCACATACACTAGCATTTTGTTTGTTGAGGTGTGTCTATGTATGTATGCGTGTTCACGCATATCAGTCCACCCAGACCTTAAGACTCGCCCCTATAATAACACAATGTGGTTTTGGTTAGTACCACCTTCAACCTTACGTGCCTCCTACCCCGCCCCCTTCCTCCTATGTGCTCACTGAACCGTAACACCCAGCACCGGGTATAACAACACATCCGAGATTTTCTTAGTTACTTACAGATCCAGACGGTGAGGTGAGTATTAACATTTTTCTCTAGTAACATTTTTTCAATTAAACATTTTCTTCAACTAACATTCTTTTCAATTAACATTTTTTTCAATTCTAATTTTCTCTTCATTGCTTCCATTTTTCCATGCTTTTATTCTTCTCGTCCTGTCATCACCTTCTGATGTAGTCACAGGAGTTCTCCTTGACTGTATGTTGTGTTTGTGAATGTTTGTTTGCTGATGAAGGCTAATCGCCGCAACGTTCTGTATGTGTTCTAACTCTGTTATGTAAAGCTGCACTACTTTGTGTCATTTTATATTGTTTGTCCTGAACCATGACCGGTTACATCATAATACGCCTCTCCGCAGATGTGAAGTTCCTGCACTGGTGTGGCATACCCCTCTGATTTCTGAGCTTGGAGAGGGGAGGGGATGCTCCGCCATACACTTCCCACGGAGATAGCACTTGGTGTTGGGCTGAATCATCATTGGAACCTTGCCGTCTTGACAGACGATAGTTTGTGCTTCAAAAAGGCATAATAACTTTTACCCACGTTGGTAGCGAATGTGACTGATAAGGCCAATTTGCGCTGCGAATGTTCGTTCACAGTGGGTGCATGTGAACACGTGGTCATTTCCACCATTATGCATCATCTTACGTCTCACACGCTCTGCAATAATTTTCTCCTTTGTCTTTATTCCATTTCTGATGTTTGCCCTCCATGCAACATGTTCAGCGGTGACTTGCTCCCAATGTGCATTATCAATGCCTGTATCAATCATGTCCCGTTTACACATATCTTTGTATCGTAGTAGAGGCCGACCCTGAGATCTCTTATCCATCTGTAATTCACCAAAAAAAGATGTCCTTTGGTATTCTACCATCATCCATCCTCCTAAGATGTCCTATCCATCTAAGTCTACGAAGACTGAGCATGGAATAAACTGTCACACAACCTGATCTTTCCAATACTTCAGTATTTATGATTTTGTCTTGCCACTTAATACCAAGAATTCTTCGCAGACACCACATATGAAAGCAGTTTAAACGTTTCTCTTGGTGTGAGTAAGTTGTCCAGGTTTCAATGCCATAAAGAAGAGTACTAAGGACACAGGCTTGATAGACAAGGACTTTTGTTTTGGCAGTAAGCTTCCTGTTTTCCCAGACTCTTTTTCTTAACCTGTTCATTGTTGTTGCTGCCTTACCAATCCGGATGTTGATTTCCTGATCTAGGGATAATTTGCTATTTACCACTGATCCTTGAGTATTAACATTTTTCTCTAGTAACATTTTTTCAATTAAACATTTTCTTCAACTAACATTCTTTTCAATTAACATTTTTTTCAATTCTAATTTTCTCTTCATTGCTTCCATTTTTCCATGCTTTTGTTCTTCTCGTCCTGTCATCACCTTCTGATGTAGTCACAGGAGTTCTCCTTGACTGTATGTTGTGTTTGTGAATGTGTTTGTTTGCTGATGAAGGCTAATCGCCGCAACGTTCTGTATGTGTTCTAACTCTGTTATGTAAAGCTGCACTACTTTGTGTCATTTTATATTGTTTGTCCTGAACCATGACCGGTTACATCATAATACGCCTCTCCGCAGATGTGAAGTTCCTGCACTGGTGTGGCATACCCCTCTGATTTCTGAGCTTGGAGAGGGGAGGGGATGCTCCGCCATACACTTCCCACGGAGATAGCACTTGGTGTTGGGCTGAATCATCATTGGCACCTTGCCGTCTTGACAGACGATAGTTTGTGCTTCAAAAAGGCATAATAACTTTTACCCACGTTGGTAGCGAATGTGACTGATAAGGCCAATTTGCGCTGCGAATGTTCGTTCACAGTGGGTGCATGTGAACACGTGGTCATTTCCACCATTATGCATCATCTTACGTCTCACACGCTCTGCAATAATTTTCTCCTTTGTCTTTATTCCATTTCTGATGTTTGCCCTCCATGCAACATGTTCAGCGGTGACTTGCTCCCAATGTGCATTATCAATGCCTGTATCAATCATGTCCCGTTTACACATATCTTTGTATCGTAGTAGAGGCCGACCCTGAGATCTCTTATCCATCTGTAATTCACCAAAAAAGATGTCCTTTGGTATTCTACCATCATCCATCCTCCTAAGATGTCCTATCCATCTAAGTCTACGAAGACTGAGCATGGAATAAACTGTCACACAACCTGATCTTTCCAATACTTCAGTATTTATGATTTTGTCTTGCCACTTAATACCAAGAATTCTTCGCAGACACCACATATTAAAGCAGTTTAAACGTTTCTCTTGGTGTGAGTAAGTTGTCCAGGTTTCAATGCCATAAAGAAGAGTACTAAGGACACAGGCTTGATAGACAAGGACTTTTGTTTTGGCAGTAAGCTTCCTGTTTTCCCAGACTCTTTTTCTTAACCTGTTCATTGTTGTTGCTGCCTTACCAATCCGGATGTTGATTTCCTGATCTAGGGATAATTTGCTATTTACCACTGATCCTAGATATGTAAAATGGTCTACCATCTCTAGTTCAGCGTCGTCAATAAAGATTGATGGTACCCCATGTGCCATAATCTGTGTCTTCTTTTTGCTAATTGTTAAACCAAATTCAGAACAAGCATTGGAGAATGCAGATAGTAGACATTGTAAATCATATACCTAGTTACACCCTAATAGCCAGCACTGTGCTGAAGGGGTCATGGACACAATTCCACACACTGCGTTTAAAACACAGCTGCAGACGATTTGGAAGCAGACTGCCTTGTACTGGTTTTTATACAATAGTATGAGAGCTGGTCGTTCAGAAAGCAATGGTGAACTACTGAACATAAATAAACTTGCTTAGAAATCACAATTGATTTTCACAATGTTGATTGCGACAGCCTGTAAAGGACCATGGAACGAATACATTGTATTTTTGACATCCTAAGATGACTTTCTGCAAATGTGAAATTCCAGCACCAGTCTTGCACCCCCCCCCCCCCCCCCCCCCCCCCGCGCGCGATTTCTGAGCTTGGAGAGGAGGAGGAGACTCTGTAATGCATTTCACAGGGAGATAGTACTTTAGTGTCAGGATCGGAGGACAGTCTACACCATTCTCACCCTGACAGATGCAAGCCCAGTTCAGAACTCAAAAGACCTGGGCACCAATGACTAGACTTAGTTACAAAGTCCACTAAAAGATTCACCAACCTACCATCTCACACTCCCTGGTGAAGGTCATGAATGGATAAATGTTTGCTTTTAAGCTTCCGGTGTGCTGATGCCGAGGTAACAGGTTCACCCCTGCACTGACCAGTTGGACTAAAATGTTGACTTCTCGTCCTTGACTTGGGGATGTAAATTACAAGTACCTCTGAAGTCGGAGTGGGTTCGCCTAATGGCGAGGGACACTGATAATAGGGAAAGCTAATCCACACACAAACATCAGTCCAGTACACTAGAAGGAAAAAGCAGCATGTGTATGGACAACGCTAGAGCTCAAAGGAAGCGAATGAAGAACAAAAAAAAAACTCCCTAGTTAGCAGTGTAACTTCTTCTGTCTTAGACTGGCCACAGAGATGTTCTTCCTTCGTAGAATGCTATGAATCCCAGGAAAGGTGAAATATCTAAGTACTGCAGGAGGCAAAGTCGGAAAGACATGATTTCCCACACCAGGACAAGACACAGCTTATTGTGCCAGCCCTATATTTTTAGACAAATCTGCACTTGAAGGTTGATATGCTCAGTTTCATTCTGGCCACCTTTCATCATCATCATCATCTTCCACTTTGCCGTCAAGCATCATGGGGAGGAACAATTGCCGTTCCAGCGCCCAATGGGCAACACTGGATAGTGTCAATCCGTGTGATTGTACAATGTCTTTGATGTCGTCAATCAATTTTCTTATCGGGCGCCCTCTTGCTCTCATCACAGATGATCTTTAATGTAGGGCCAGTGCTGGTAGTTGATGGTGTTGCATTCTAACGAGACGGTGAAATCATTTAATCTTCTGTCTTTCAAAAAATGTCTCACAATGTGTTGATCCCACTGTCTGTCTGATAAAAACATTTCTTATTCGGTCTCGGATTGTTAAGTTGGGAGCTCTCCTCAGGCATTTAATTTCACAGGTGTTGATTTTGCGTAAGTGTGATTTGGTTTATGTCCAAAATTTCCTGGCAACAATTTTATGCTGGGTTAGGAAGAGAAAGACCCAGGCCCCAAACGTGATTCAAAGGCATGGCTACTGATATGCAAGCATCATAATCATGTACCATGTTGACAAGCGTGAGTGATCATTCTGAGTGAGCATTGCATTGCTGGTCCGGCAGCTTCTGCATCTTGTCTTGTTCCTGATGTATTGGTTTTACCTTTCCCTTGGCGTAAAGTAAGCAGCCTGAGAGAGGGATCATGCTGCATAGACAACGCATGGTCTCTAAGTTCAGCACAGGCTGTTTGCTATAGAGAAGTATAACTCCATTTTACAAACTATCGTCTGTCAACACGGCAAGGTGCCAGTCAGTCAGTTGTTTGCTGTGTACAATAACAGTATCCACTAAATGTTGCATATACTGTTCATTATCTGTAATTAATATTGTATATTTTTAATATCTTATTGTTTTTATGGGCCTACATGCCCAATTCTTAAAACTTTGAAAATAAAGTTTGTTTCTTTCGATGTTTTGTCCATAAATAAGGATTCCTCTCAAAAGTTTTAAATTTCTTACAATATTTTCATAGTACATTATGATTTGACAATTTTGCTACCATTACCATAATTCTTGGGGAGGGTCACAGGACAAACAAGCTTCTCTACCATGGCAAAGTTGAGCCATGGGCGCGACACAGCCTATATAAAACCCAACAGCATAAATATTTATCAAAATCTATTTATTATCCGATGACAGATACATAAAACAGCATGTTGTATTTAACAAAAATGATAAACATGTGGTGGTCATGAATTTCATGACGTCAAGATGAAGATGAAACATGTGCCTTAAGAATTTTGATTGGATCAATGGGTCTGTCTGTTTCATCTGTCTCTACCATTCCAATTCGCTGCACCACAATCATCCCCGAGCTGACACGTCCAAATATGGTGTGTTTCCCATCCAACCACTGAGTCGGAGCCAGTGTTATGAAAAACTGACTGCCATTTGTGTTGGGACCACTGTTGGCCATAGAAAGTATACCAGCACCTGTGTCAGATACAAGAGGTGTGTGAAATGTTTTCTATTGTACAGTATTAATCAAAATTGTATAAAACCTCAACATCATCTTTTTAAAGACAGCGCACCCACCGACATGGACCAATCACCCACATTCTTATGATGGTATTTAGAGGAACATAAATCTGACATCAAAGAATATTCAACTCGAAATAATGAAAAGAATCAGAAAATATGTGACCATTAGAGTTATAAGGCTTACAAATACTTCATTGGCACCTTGCCATCTTGATAGATGATAGTAACACTGTGTTTCAAAAGAAGGCATGTTATACCTCTCCACAGCACAATTTCTGGGTTGAATTGTAGTCTTTCTGTTGCCAGCTATGAAACATAATATGGATGAAAATGATGAAAAGCATATGGAAGCATTCACAATGCAGTCACTGAAGAAGGATAAGAACCAGCTGGATTGAAGAACTGATAAACAAGCTCTGGAAAATATTACTGAACAAAGGAGAATTCTTAAAGTAATGAAGAAAAAGGGAAAGTGTTCCTGGTTTGGCCACATTCTAATACAATAAGCAATGTCAAAGAGAGTACCAGTACAAGGTAAAATAATGTGTAAAAAAGCAAGAGGTTGTCTAAGACAAGCACGCACTGCTGTATCAATGTGGGCATGCATGGTTTTAAAAAAGATCAGAGTAAGACGGACAACTGTGACATGGAATGATGAGGAAGCTGAACAACCAGCTCAACAGTTGCAATACTTCATAAAGAAAGGTCTCACTGAATGTCCACCACCACTTCCTTGTTGCCTCATCTTAAATTTCTTCTGCAGCTGTTGATGCTTCTTCTCCTTGCTTACTATTGTGCCTTTGTCTTCCTCTACGGGCATCCTTCTATGCTCAGCGATCTCAACAAAAAGATGAGTTATCTCCATGAATATAGTTGACAGCAGGAAGACCCTCATGGTTTACCACAGATTCTCTTCTACTTTCATCTCCTTCTGCAGCTTGGGGTGCTTCTCCTTGCTTGCTCCTGTGCTCCTCCATGAGCATCTACCTAAGCTCAGCAATCTCAACAAACAGATGAGCTGTCTCCAGGAAGCTGTCAGCAGGAAGACTGAGGGTTTACCACAGATTCTCTTCCACTTTCATCTCCCGGGGCTAGGCTTTAGTCCTCAAGTCATCAACGAGAGGACATATTAGAAACTAACGATTCATGTACAAATTCCGAGCCTTATGCCAGGATTACAATCTGGTAACTTCTGAGACTGACTATGTAGCCTCCCATCCCTCCTACTATTGGGAATAAAACCCACAGCCACTGTGTTGACAGACTAGTGCACTAACCACCATGAATTCATATTAGATACATGGTTGATGAATCGCTAGGTGGACAGACCTGTTGGTTATTGGGTAAAAGAAGCCACTTCAAAGTACTCAGGACGTGCCCATAAGTCCTCTGTCTTCATCAACAGATATCAATTGTATTGATGCTAGAAATTGAGTGTTAGGTCTAGTTAACAATTTGAGTGTTAGGTCTAGTTAACAATTTGAGTGCTAGGTCTAGTGAACAAACAAATTAGGAAAAGCTTGGTGGAAATGGAGATGTGATTCCTGAGACAATATTTGCGACAACCTTGGACTGCCGGAGTAACTAACAATGATTGTCTTTACAGGACATCGCAATCAGCTCCAGCATGTTTGGCTGTTTGTGGTTTTCTAGACAACTCTACGTTCAGTAGTTTGCCATTACTTTCTCAATGACCACTGCTCATTCCATTGTAGAAATCAACACAAAGCGGTCTACTTCCATATAGCCTGTGGCTGACCTTGAACCTGGTGAACACAGCATTCACTACCCCCAAGCCACAAATGCAGAGCATTTAAATATACAAGATTACAGGAATATGAGTAGTACAGTATTACACTCTGTCAGTTACATATTTGTACTTATAAAAGTACTAATAATTCCACGGCAGACAATTCTGTGTGAAATTTAGAGTGAAGTCTTCATGTTAATTAGACTACAGTATCAAGTGATGGCATAACTCTGTGGCGAAGGAGTTAAGAACACAGTCTGTAATTCTGCATACCACGTTTGAAACACAGCTGTGTGCGATTTGGAAGCAGACTGCCTTCCGCTGATTTTCATACAATGGTATGCGTGCTGGTTGTTCAGAAAGCAAGGGTAAATTACTGAAAGTAAACTTGCCAAGAAATCACAAACAGTCAAAAATGCTGGGGTTGATTGCAATGTCCTGTAAATGATATGCAATTAACCCTTTACAGGGCAGAGCGGCTGTTAGCGGCCGATCACTTAAACGAGCGGATCGGCCGTTAACGTCTGATACTATTATGCATTGTAAAAACGCGATCTCTCGGCTTTCCGACACTTCCGGCGGCTACTTTCGCTTTCGCCGACAGCTTGACAACGTGGCCGCCATTTGTAAATGCGCTACTATGAATTTGAACGGACTTTTACGGACTTTTTTTTTATAGTTTTCGGGATTTTTACGCTGTTTTTCAAAATGGATTTCGGCAATTCTTCAAGTGATAGCCGAGATTTCGCTCTGTTCAATTTAAATGACATTAAAGGGCACGAAGTTGACTATTAATGACTTTAAAGAAAGTAATTATGATTCTGAAAATGTGTTTGTAAATTGCCGTATAGGTGACGGAAAATCACAAACAACATGCCGTATTTCGTAAATATTTGTGTTCATATATGGATTACTGGCAACAATCACGTGAGTAACATATTCTGCATGCTTTTCCCATCATTGTGTTGTTTATTGAACTAAAATCGGTTGACTAACACCTTATTTGTGATGTTTTTACTAACGCAACCCAAAATTTTACAGAACCTGAAAAAATCTTGCCCGTTCAGGGCTACAAAACGGACAAGCGTCTGCCCTGTAAAGGGTTAACTAACCTAATTTATGAGCCTGGGTTGACTCTTAAGTTGCATAAATATCAAAGCAAAAACGCAATCTACACACTGAAATCAGTACCTGTGTGCTTTAAGTCTTCAGTAATCTCATCATCAAAGTTCTTTCCGTAGATAGAAGCCCCACCTCTTCCTGCAAAGATCACAAATCAAGTAAATATTATACCACTTCTTCTTGCGAAGATCACAAATGAAGTCAATATTATACTACACATAGAATTAAGTATATGGACGTAAATGAGATTAGAATAAGAAGGGGAATCGCTAAAGTTGTACTCAACAGCATGGAAAGACTCAGACAAACAAATAATTCTCTTGTCATTGAAACCTGAGGTCAATTGAGTGCTGTGTGTGCTAGATGTGGTTTATGGTGTGGAGTCATTGACTATGTATATCCTACATTATTTTATAGTGAAGAGTCATCGACTATATATCCATCCATCATGTGCCATGCCGGTAAGCGTGGGCGGTCATGTTTTGCCATCTCACTCGATCACCAGAGTCGTGGATCAGTTTACGACTATATATACCCTACATTATTTTATAGTGAAGAGTCATGGACTATGTATACCCTACATTATTTATGTGTTATGGAGTCACAGACTACGTTTACCCTACATTATTTTATAGTGAAGAGTAATGGACTATGCCTTGAAGAGATTAGAACAATAATCGCCATGGTGAAGGTAGCCTTTTGCAAGATGAAAAACATACTGATGAATAAAAAGATATAATTTGCAACAAGAAAGAGTGTTGAGGTGCTACATTCAACGTGTACTTTTGTATGGATGTGAAGGTGGAGAATGAGCAGACAAGCTGAAAAACATCTGATGGCTGTGGAAATGTGGTTTATGAGGAAAATGCAAATAACACCATGGACAGACAGAAAAACCAATGACCAAGTCCTACAAGAAGCAAATAAAAATCAAATACTGATTAGAGAAATTAGATGTAGACAGTCAAAATTTGGTCACATTATGAGAAGAAATAAATTTGAGAACTTGGTGACAATTGGCAAGATCGAGAGGAAGAGAACAAGGGGAAGGCAAGAGAAGTAAATACCTGGATGCTTTGGCCACATGGTATGGTCAAGACAAAAACGCTGAGCTGATCTACGACTCTGGTGATCGTGTGAGATGGCAAAACATAACCGCCTACGCTTATCGGCGTAGCACATGATGAATGAATGAACGGACTATGTATACCCTAGATTATTTATGTGTTATGGCGTCACGGACTATGTATACCCTAGATTATTTATGTGTTATGGAGTCACGGACTATGTATACCCTACATTATTTATGTGTTATGGAGTCACGGACTATGTATACTCTAGATTATTTATGCGTTATGGTGTCACGGACTATGTATACCCTAGATTATTTATGCGTTATGGTGTCACAGACTATGTATACCCTAGATTATTTATGCGTTATGGTGTCACGGACTATGTATACTCTAGATTATTTATGTGTTATGGAGTCACGGACTATGTATACCCTAGATTATTTATGCGTTATGGTGTCACAGACTATGTATACCCTACAAGAGAGGTTGGAAAACGTGTTGTAGTGTTATATCGAAGTAATGTTTCAGCCATCTAGTGTGCCAACGTAAGCTCACCATATCTGCATACACAAGAACCAGTGAAACAAATTAACTTGATCTTGTATTCCCCTGGTCCTCATACATTAAATCACCCTTCTGTTCTTTGTAGGTTATTTAACACTCTTTTATACATAGGAACAAATGCAAATATAACTCTGCCCAAACCAGCCAAGAGAGGAGCTGTATAGCGATGAAAGAATCACATGATGGACTACCATGTTTAACATGTTTGACAGAAAAGCACAAATGATCAATCAAAAAATAAAAAGAATACACAACAGGAGCTTTTATAGTACTAGAAAATTTGAGGAAGTCAAAAGAAATTAAATTCAGCACCGAACTTAGAATATTCAAATCTAACAATAAATGAGTACTAATGTGTGGATTAGAAACACGGAGAACAACTAAAACCATTACTATTACAATACATTCATTCATTAATTGGTTCCTGCGCAAAACAGAAGGACTAAAATGGTATGACAGAGTCACCAATGTGACATCATGGAGACAAGTAAACAATTACCTGTGAAG
This sequence comes from Cepaea hortensis, assembly GCA_963921405.1. Taxonomy (NCBI): domain Eukaryota; kingdom Metazoa; phylum Mollusca; class Gastropoda; order Stylommatophora; family Helicidae; genus Cepaea; species Cepaea hortensis. The sequence goes on from OY992882.1 coordinate 11,038,860, forward strand.
AAAAAAATGCTCTCACTGGATGGGACATGCATTGATGAAACCTGAGAATAGTATAACTAGGAAGGCATTTGTCTGGAATTCATAGAGAAGTAAAAACAGAAAATAATATGGAGGACGTAAACGGGGCTGCATGGGATAGCAAAGGATAGGGCAGCTTGAAGTGAGTTGGCAGAGGGCCTATACCACAATGGGAGGATAAAAGACGAAAGAAGAAGACATATGATTATCTAATAGAGAACAAAGGTAGCCTTTTGCAAGATGGAAAACATACTGACCAATAAAAAGATGCAATTTGCAATGAGAAAAAAAAGTGTTGAGGTGCTACATAGAACCTGTACTTTTGTATGGATGTGAAGCGTGGACAGTGAGCATTCAAGCATAAAAACATCTAAATGCAATGGAAATATGGCTTCTGAGGAAAATGCAAAGAATACCATGGACAGACAGAAAAACCAATGACCAAGTTCTACAAGAAACAAATGAAAATCATAAAGTGAATAGAGAAATTAGATGTAGACAGTCAACATTTTTTGGTCACGTTATGAGAAGAAATAAATTGGAGAACTAAGTGACAGCTGGCAAGGTCGAGGGAAAGAGAACAAGGGGAAAGCAGAGAAGTAAATACCTAGATGGCTTGGTATAGCAGAGACAAGAACACAGAGCTGATCTACAACTCTGGTGATCGAGTGAGATGGCGAAACATGACTGCCCATGCTTATTGGCATGATGAATGAATAGAGAACAATAAAGAAGAAGCCTTTACCAGTTCCTGTTGGATCTCCTCCCTGAATCATGAAGTCTTTTATAATTCTGTGAAACCTGATGCCATTGTAGTACCCTCGCCTGGCTAGCTCAGCAAAGTTCCTGCATGTGTTGGGGGAATGCTTCCAGTACAGTTCAATAACAATATTTCCCATTCTGTAATAACAGGATGAATAAAGTTAGTGGAGCTGCGACATAGCTGTGGAAATGTTAACAATATAAGAGAACACCCATGTAATGCAGCTTAACAAAACACAATTGCAAGTCACTGTAGTATCTTCTTCATGTTTATATGTTGTGCTTTCTAGTTTTTGTATGCTAATGAAGGCTTATCGCTGCAACATCCTTTGATTTCCATAAGTGTGTTTTGTAAAGCTGCATTACTGTGTTTTTTTATATTGTAATAAAAAGAGACAGTGAAAAGAGGTTATATTTATTCCACTCACAATGAGGTGCCAACTGCCAGATGAAATCATCTGCCTATGAATATATAAAACCATCTGTTAAGGAGTTTATAAAACTAGCTGTAAAGTGACTTAAAATTAGCTGTCAACCAAAACAAATAAAAACCAACTGCCAAATGGAACCATAAAACTATCTGTCAACTGAAATATAAAACCAGCTGTCAACCATCATAAAAGCTAACTGCCGATCAACCCATACAACTCAAATAAAAAATATGTGAGCAGTGAGAGGGTGATTTAGTACCATCGTGTACCATACACAGACTACAAATAATGAATATTGAAAACTTTAAAGTCACATACAAAACCAGATTGGTCAAATGACATTAAAACAGCTATCAACTGACATCAAATAGCAGCTAGCACCTGTCAAATATAACAACCAAACAAATGACATGAAATCGGCACTGGATTGAATTCTGGTACTAGTTTTTGTGCCCTAAAACATTTGGTCTATACTACTCTACTCATTGAACATAACTTTGGAAGTTGAGGCAGAATTTTCACAGACGCTGGATTCAATCCCTGCAGAGATACACAGCTAGTAGAGTTATATTCATCTTTATATCAGTTTTTGTGTCTTTTTTTTTTTTTTTAAGCATATCCTTTACAGGACTTAGCTGTGTCAACACCAGCATCTTTCAGCTGTATGTTGATCTCTTGGCAAGATTACGCTCAGTAGTTTGCCATTGCTTTCTGAGCGGCCGGCTCACATACCCCGTAAGTTACCGATGCGATTCGAACCACTGCTGATTTGAACCGTCATCACGTTGCCGACGAGAGTATATGAGATTACGGAGAAAAGTCATAACCTCTAAGCCACGAAGCTGGCATTGTGTGTCTTAGGCATTTAAAAAGCCCAAAGGATGGTTGACACTGGCACAATATCAGAGGGTCAGCCAATTAAAGTGCAGATTGCTGGCTGACACTGGCACAATATCAGAGAGTCAACCAATGAAAGAGCAGATAAGACTGGTTGATACTGTCATAATATCAGAGGGTGAGCCAATAAAAGAGTAGATAAGAATGGTTGAAACTGTCAAATAATCACAGGGTCAGCCAATGAAAGGCAGATATGCTGGCTGACACTGGCACAATATCATAGGGTGAGCCAATGAAAGAGGAGATAAGACTGGATGATACTGTCACAATATTAGAAGGTGAGCCAATGAAAGAGCAGATAAACTGGTTAACACTGTCACAGTATCAGAGGGTCAACAAATGAAAGAGCAGATAGGCTGGTTGGCATTACCACTATATCCGAGGGTCTGCCAATGAAGTATTTTCTAGTTATACACAAATTAAATTAAATTAATGACAATTATTACAGTTTCACTGGTGTGTTATATGGACCAGTAAGTGAGACACAGAACAGCAACACTGTAACCTGCCATGCATGTCATAAGAGACAACCAAGGAGGGTTGGTGTGAGACTGGCTACTTCATCCTGTAGCAAACTTTAAAGCTGTAAAATCCAACCAATCACGATTAACAAGTTCATGGACAACTCTACAGAGGGTTAGGCTTGAGTTGCTGAGCACCTATTCTCCATACTCCATAGGCAGTTGACAGGAAGAAGAATAATTATGCAGATTGAGGTTTGATTTAATTTACGGACATTGTTATTATTAGTAATGAATAGGTACCAGGTTTGCCGAATTTTACTGGAATTTTTTTGCGGTTACCTTCGGTTATTTGTTTTTGTGTCTCCAATATGGGGACAGTTAGCGTACTCATGATGTTAAATTCCATGATTATTTCAAGATTGAGTTAAAACAGACACTGATTACTTGATATAGTTTTTCCCACCCCCATTTGCGTTCTGCATTTCTGGTGCATCGGGAATCCTTGTTTTACAGGAGAACCAGGCTGCCTATTCTAAGTGTAAGTAAACCAATAAATACTGTTTTATAAGACGTATTACATTGTTCTACTATGTATTATTAAATTTAACATCCATTTTCATGTGTATTTTGTAATTATCGACCATTTAAGTTGGCAGTCAACCTCACACTGAAATTATGAAGATTGCATGCTGTAATGTGGTATTTCAATGGTGGCAGATAGCAGTTTTCCTCGGCATACTCCAGCATATTGTAATGAAATATTCAGAGTGACTACAATGACACCGAATGCATGTGTACATTCAATACCTATTACTGTATTGTATTTATGTGTAATTTTTCATCACTCTACAAGGACAAGATCATTGATAATTTTGCAACTTTCCAACAGAACTTCTTTTGTCAAAATGCATCTATGCTGGTGGCCTCGCGCTGACAAGACTACGCGTGCAGTAGCGCGCACAGTCTGACGTCATCACAGCATGATGTGGAGGTGTATATATATCTGTGTGTGCGTGTGTGTATTTATATAAACTGGCAGTAGTTATCTTTCCTTGAGTTAGACATCGGCAGTGGTAATATCCCTTGGCGTCAGTGTTACCAATAGTTGTGTGAGTGTGTAGGTAGATCACTTTGTGGAAGGGTCAAAATCGTATTTTGATCTTTGTTTATATTAAATGATAAACTGATACACAAACATTAATATCTTCCCTTAGAATTGACCTGCAGACTTGAATAAGGTACCAATGGATTAATTTTTTTCAAGAGGTATCCAACTATGCAGATTATATAATTAAAAAGCAATTCAGAAAATGTTACTAAAGTGGCTAAGTGAATAATATAAAATTGGGCACTCTTCCGAATAATGGTTCCAAATTATTTATTGTAAAAAGCATCCCTTACAGGGCCTCATTAGGTGATATAATAAAAAAATATTAAAACTACGAACTAAAATACAGAACTGAGAAAATGGAATTATGTACCAATAATATTTCACAGTTATATGTGGAAGTTGTGGCACAAAAGTTGTAAATACTGTCTGAAAGCGTGTTCTTTGTGGAAAAAATTGTATATATTGGAACGAGCATTGAATGTGTTGTCGATCACTTCCGGTTGAGTGTACTGGTGGGCTGCTAGACCAATCGATGGATGCAATAAATGTTTTTGAGCCCGGAGGGCCCTCGCAGTCGTTGGAGTGTATACCTATCAGTAGCGTGTTCCATCGTGCCATTACCCAAAATAAAAACAAAAGTCATGTACGGAGTCATCCCACCATTTAAAATCTTGTCCCGGAAAACGCTGTCTAATTTACCATGCATTCTTTCGACGTCATTCATTCATTCAAATCTCACGTGACAATAACACATGTCATCCTGGGTTTTCCAGGAAAGGTAGGCTTAATATTCCGTGCATGGCGAATTGAAATCATGGTGAACTTTTATATAAATACGAATATATTTTATACTTACCGTAATTAATGTTTTTTTGGTGTTGTTGATAGAGATGCATCAATTATAGATGTATTTTTGAATTCTGCACACAATTTTAAATATATCTGGAGAGTTTCATCGCTGTACTAGCTTCAATTGTGGAGAAAAACAACATTTTCTGCGGAGGCGTGTTTTTGTTCTTTGTGATTATCGATCTGACTGGCGTGTGCACTTTGTAACACTATTCTAGCGTTGCTGATAGAATTGCATCAATTACAGATGTATTTTTGAACTTTGCCTACAATTTTAAATATATCTGGAAAGTTTCATCGCTGTATTAGCTTTTTTGTGGATGAAAAAGAACATTTTCGACGAAGCGTGTTTTTGTGAATGGGTAAACGCATGGCCATGTGCCATGGTGACTGCGCATGCGCATATCGATCGAAATGGCATGTACACTTTCAGCTTTCACCACTCAAAACGTGCAATTTGACCTACAAAAGTTAAAGAGAACACAAGTTTAAAGATTATTAATAATTTATTTGTATACTTGTACTATCTTTTAATCATTTAACATGACGGAACATATTTCTGAAGTCAGTTTTCATAATCCGTCTATGACCCGTGTTGGTTGAGACCAAACTCGCGCGCAGAGAAAAATGAAAACGGCAAGCTGAACCGTAAATAATTTTTTTCAGGCGCTTTCAATAAAAAACCATCAATTGTAGATGAATCTTTGAATTCTGTATTCAATTTTACAGAAGTTGGAAAGTTTCATTGCTAAACTTGCTTTAATTGTGGTTAAAAAACAGGCGAAAATATTACGATCATGTAACCCAAAACGGCGGCTTGACTATATAAATATCTTTGTAGAGAAAGGATTGTGTTCTTGCTAGCGTTGTCATAAGCAGTCCGACTGTCACGCGGGAGACCGGGGTTCTCATCCCGGCTGGGCATTTTTTAAAAATGTTAAATTTTTCACAAAATTATTAGGTGATATGCTTGCTTGCTTGTGTTCGTTGGCTTCAGCTCCAACGCGAAGTCCTGTATATCGGATGAAGGCATCCTGTTGTCCAACATCAGTGTGATGTCATACAGGATCTGAGGTTTGCGTGAGTATCCGTTGTCCCATGTCTGGCTTATTGGTGTGCAGACTGGTGGTTCCTCGCCGTACAGGCAGACACTCTCCGACTTCGGAGGAATCGGCGATCCTATTGACTTTAGCCAGGAACCCGAAGGGACCTGTTGCCCAGGACGCTCGACGAGGACGCGTCAATAGGTCTTGGCCAGTATATAACCCGGCCCTGGTGCCTTGGAAACACCTCTGCGTCCCATTAGGTGATATAATAGAAACTATTAAACATTATGAACTAAAATATTATATAGAACTAAGAAACTGGAAGTTTGTGAATACAGTGTGCTCTATGGATCTGTGCAAGATGCAGACTGCCAGGGAGCGCATCCCAGAGGCAGCTGAATGATCGCGATCGGAATCGATGAATCCAATAGATGTCTTTGTTTAATGTGAATTTTAATTGCCATATAAAATATTGCCCCTGAATCAGCATAGTTTCATCGCTAAACTTGCTCAAATTGTGGTTGAAAAACAGATTGTCTGCGAAGATGTGACTTTGTGAATGGGTCATGATGGCCGCGCATATCGATTGCGCTACACTTTTCAACACACAAAATGTGCGATTTGACCTACTAAAGTTAAAGAGAACACAATTTTAAAGATCATTAACAATTTATTTGTATACTTGTATTATTTTGTAATCATTTAACATGACAGAATATATTTTTGAAGTCAGTTTTCATACGACCATTTGAGACAATCTCGCAGGCACACACACGCATACCCGCTGGGGGAGGTAATGGACACACTAGAGAGTTCCACTTACGGGTGAATAGCATGAAAAATCGCAACTCGTCTCACCTTCACAAAAATGTGAATATCTTCACTTATATAATAAGTGACATCCAGGCATAATTGAGGTACCATTAGATTTTGAATTTCAAGGCCTATCTTCTGTGGCCGTCTCATTAGTAAATAGTAATTAAAATTGTCATAGGACTTGAGTATCAGTTAGTTATATGTGGAAACAGATATACACTCTGATGACAGTAAGGGCCCTCCGGGCCCAGCAAACATTTATTGCATCCATCGATTGGTCTAGCAGTCCACAACACACTGAACCGGATGTGATCGACAACATTACTATTTAGGCCCTGTAAGGGATACTTTTTACACTAAATAATTTGGGACCGTTATTCGTATTTCGGAAGAGTGCCTACAATTGTAATACTATTCTCAAAATATGAAAATTATTATATACTATAACTATAATGATTAATATAATAATAATATCTCAATAGTAAAGTAACTTAAAAAAGTATATTTGTTGATGTCAGTTAGCATGTTATTCGGGAGGGGAGGGGGGGGGGGATACAATATTTTAATTTTTATCTCGTTTTAAACTTTAAATTTAAACTTACGTTGTTTCCAATGTAACGTTAGCAGGTTGCCAAGACTTTTTGGGAACGTTACTTCCTCCTCCTACAGAATTAGACATGTTGAAGTGTTATCCCAAGACAATGCGAACATAAAAACCTATAACTATAAGATCCAAGTTAAACGACAACAGGCTCAACAATAACGATGAACTTTCAGCAATGTCCACGCACAAACCGTCTCCACCGATTCCGAGTGTAGTTTTTGAAATTACCAGTGTTGAATAGTCGTGCCGGCTTCATTGAGTTTACCATTGTTTGGTCGTCAACAGATCAGATACTGTTTTGTGTTAGAAGTGTTTGAACTGTTTGTGTGGCTTCTGTTAGTATTACTCGAGACAGTGTTATGTGCACTAAATAGTTACACGTTCTTCTTGTAGTTGTATAATTGGACTACACTTTTGAAGAATCTCGAGAACTACAAAATACAACTATAAGACGTAAACTTACACTGTGTGAGTGAGTACAGACAAGACACTGAACTGAACTGATGATTTTTGATTAACTCACTCAACTGAGTGTCTTGAGTGATCCCCCCAGTGAGCAAAAGATAAAAGAACCAAATTTTAATTTAGTAATTAATTTACTTAACAGAATCTAGACAAATTCTAGAAAGATGGCAGGAGTACTGCAGTGGAATGTATAATATGAGTGTCAGTGAGGATATGAATGAGATACATGAACCAATGACAGCAGAGACAGAACCTGAACCCTCATTAGATGAAATTGTATAGGCAATTTTATAAAGAACTGAAGAATGGTAAATCACCTGGATGTGATGAGATACCAGCTGAACTAATTAAAGCGGGAGGTGAAGAAAGCATACCATTCTATCACGCATTATGTAAAAAGATATGGAAATATGGTATATCATTTATGGCCAAAAGATTGAAAGAGAACTATCTTAATTCCAATACCAAAAAAAGAGCAACCTGAAATTATGCACCAACTATAGAACTGCTGCCCTGATCAGTCATGCAGGTAAAATTCTACTAAAAGTCATAATAGGAAGACTTCGTAAGAAAATGGAAGAAGAAATTAACGTGGTTCAAGCTGGATTTAGACAAGGAAGAGGTACAAGAGATCACATTCTCAACATGCATTTAATAATAGAGAAGTGCAGAGCATTTAATGTAAACCTATTCTCATGTTTTGTGGATTATTCAAAGGCATTTGACTGTGTACAACATCAAAAACTTTGGGAAATCATGAGGAATATGGGCTTTCCATCACATGTAGTACAACTCATAAAAATCCTCTATCTAGACCAACAAGCAGCAGTTAGAATAGATGGCGAAACATCAGATTGGTTTGACATCAAGCAAGGAGTCCATCAGGGATGTGTGCTGTCTCCCTATTTGTTTAACCTGTACGCCAAAAATATAATGAGAAATGTAAGAGATGATATAAACAGGGAGCTATATGATGCCCTAAATATTGGTGGTCATGACATACCAGAGATTCGGTGTGCTGATGATACAGTATTGCTATCCACAACACACAATGGTATAGAAAACCTAATAGCCTCAACCCAGTTGAATAGTGAAAATCACAACTTATGTATTAACATAGCAAAAACAAAGATAATGCATACAGATAAAACTACTGTGGAGAAAGAAATATATGTTAAAATTGGAGGTGGTGGACAATTTTGAATATCTTGGGTCATTGATTACCAACAACAGTGACACAATGAAAGAAATTAAATGAGACTATCAATTGCTCTTCAAAGACTAAAACAACTGAATAAATTATGGAGTGGGACAGACAGAACTAAAAAATTAGATTTTTAACAGCATGCATCTTTCCCATTGCAACATAAGCCTGTGAGACCTGGACACTTACTAAACAAGCTGAACAGCACATAAATGTCTTTGATTATAAATGTTATAGACGAGATCTAAGAATATCTCCACAGTGAGCAGCTGGGGTTGGAATTAAATTGTAAGAAGACACAGGTTATGGTCGTCACTAGGAAGAACGAAGTACCACAATGTAATATACAAGTAAATGAGAATATTCTTCAACATGTGAATCTGTACAATTATCTCGGAACAGTCATAACATCTGATGGGAGATGCCTTGAAGAGATTAGAACAAGAATCGCCATGGCGAAAGTAGCCTTTAGCAAGATGAAAAACATTCTGACCAATAAAAAGATGTCAATTGAAACGAGAAAAAGAGTCTTGAGGGGGTACATAGAGCCTGTTCTTTTGTATGGATGTGAAACTTGGACAATGTGCAGTCAAGCTGAAAAACATCTGATGGCTGCAGAAATGTGGTTTCTGAGGAAAATGCAAAGAATACCATGGACAGATAGAAAAACCAATGACCAAGTACTACAGGAGACAAATGAAAATCATAGATTGATTAGAGAAATTAGACTTTGACATTCAAAATATTTTGGACATTTTATGAGAAGAAATGGACTGGAGAACTTAGTGACAACTGGCAAGATCGAAGGGAACAGACCAAGAGGAAGACCGAGAGGAAAATATCTGGATGGCTTGGCCACATGGCATGGACGAGACAGGAACACTGAGCTGATCCACGACTCTGGTGATCGAGTGAAATGGCGAGTCATGACCGCGCACGCTTTCCGGCATGGCACATGATTGATTGATTGACTAAGAATATCTTGGGTAAAGAAAAGAACAAATGCATCCATACTTCAAGAGTTGAATATTGAAGAAGGTTGGCTATTAAAGACGATAAAACAAAGAAAATTGAAATATTTTGGTCACTTGAAACGTCACGAAATTTTGGAGAGAGCAGGAAGAAGGGGTATATGCCTGGGAAGAGAGGAAGAGGAAGACCAAAGAGAAGATGGGTGCAGGATGTGTCGGATGTTCTCCAGATGGGTGTATAGGATGCGGGGCATCTTGCTTATGATCGAGAGGTTTTCTGGAAGGCTGTTATGATAGTGAGGTTCTGAAAAGGACATGCTACTGAATGAATGAATTTACTGAATGATATCATAAATGAATAAATTAACATTGAAATCCATATTCTAATTATATCATTAGTAGTTTAATTTAAATGATATTTGATAATGTGCTGGTTGAGTGGCAAAGGATTTATGGATGCAGTTCGTGACCCCGCATACCCGAATTCAAAACACACCTGTGGGAGATTTGGCAGCAGACCGCCGAGCATTGGTATTTTACGAAATACTGGTCTTTCAGAAAGTAATGGCAAACTACTGAACATAAATTTGCCAGGAGATCACAACAGCAAAAAGTCCTCTAAAGGATTTGGAACTACCTTTTTAATTTGATAATGTATTTAATTAACAAGCTACTTGTTCTTTGCCCTTGTAGCAAAGTTTGCAGAACATTGCAATCACCCCCAGCCCCTTTCAATGGCTGTTTAGTTTTTTTCAAATTGTGAATATGAATTTATTTTATTGCAAGATTCAAACCAAGTGAGAGGTAGATTAAAATTATTAATATATATTGAAATGAATTTGTATTTTAATTTTAGTTAATGAAGTATAGAATTACTACAGAAGCTGTGGTGTTTAATGGTTTAGTTTGAGCTCTTGTCTAATAAGACAATGGTCTGTGTTTCTAATCTTCAGCAGAGACTGAATGATATTTTCCTGACCAATATAGCTCGGGGGTTCGACCACCCTCATAATTTTCATATTCGTCAGGAGAGGAAAGGCAACAAAGAAGGGAGTTGATCACCCCACCTCATAATGTCTCAGCATAGAATATATAGGCCAAACACTTTACAACTTAATGACAGTAGTTTGTAGCACTAACTTTACCTCTTTAGAACAATCTTGGCCTCTCACCTTGTTGTCATGAAACAACAAACTCCTTTTGTTGAGCTAGAAACTTTGTGACTCTATGGTGTTACTTTATGTGAAAAACTTGTTCTGTTTGAGTGCTTCACTAGCTGTCTTGAGCATAATTGAGGATAGAACATTAGAAATATGGTTTTTATTTTTAGCGAACTGCTTTGAAGTATGCCCACCTTCTGGCTGATAAGCCTTGCACACTTGTGAGATATACTTATGAGGCTGAGAAACCTTGCAGACATGTGTGGCTGAGAAGTCTTGTATGCCTGTGAGGCTGTGAAGCCTTGCATGGTTGTGTACTTGTGAGGCTGAAAAGTTGTTAATTTATGAGAATGAGAAGCTTTGCAGATTTATGAGAAGCCTTATAGACTTGTGAGAATGAAAAGGCTTGCAGACTTGTAAGAATTAAAAACCTTGCAGTCTTGTGACAATGAGGAACCTAGTATTTTTGTTGAAAATGAGAAACCTTGTAGATTTGTGAAAATGAGAAACCTTGTAGATGTATGAAAATGAGAAACCTTGTAGATGTATGAAAATGAAAAACCTTGTAGTTGTATGAAAATGAGAAACCTTGTAATTTGTGAAAATGAGAAACCTTGCAGATTTGTAAAAAAGAGAAACCTTGTAGATTTGTGAAAATGAAAAACCTTGTAGATGTATGAAAATGAGAAACCTTGTAGATTTGCGAAAATGAGAAACCTTGTAGATTTGTAAAAAAGAGAAACCTTGCAGATTTATGAAAATGAGAAGCCTTGTAGATTTGTGAAAATGAGAAACCTTGTAGATTTGTTAAAAAGAGAAACCTTGCAGATTTGTGACAATGAGAAGCCTTGTAGATTTGTGAAATGAGAAATCTAAAAATGAGAAGCCTTGTAGATTTGTGAAAATTAGAAACCTTGCAGATTTGTGAAAATGAGAAACTTTGTAGATTTATGAAAATGAGAAACCTTGTAGATTTGTGAAAAAGAGAAGCCTTGTAGATTTGGGAGAATGAGAAACCTTTTCGATTTGTAAAAAAGAGAAGCTTTATAGATTTGTGAGAATGAAAAGCCTTACAAACTTGAGAAACTGAAAAGAAGAAGGTATGTAAATGTAATAAATAAATTTTACACAACAAAAGTACTAAAGTCGAGAGGGTCAACTTCATTGCACTGGGTTTTACCCCCATTGGCTTGGTCTTTGAATCTGTATAATGGCAGGCCATTTGCTGAGAGGAATCTCTACAAATAATTGCACTAATGGTCTGAATGATGCAGCCTGAGGAATGAACCCATTATCCTCAGAGTGTGAGGAGTTTAGTTGAGCCAAGCTGAGTCAAGAACCGACATCACAGCACTTGGGGCATTCCCATACATGCTCCGTCCTCATCTGCAACAGCCAGCGATGTGTCCCAACACTAATGGTACCAGTAGCAGTCTTCTTCTTCTTCTATGTTCATCCGGAGAGTTTTTTCGGACGTGATTGCGTTGTGCCTGTTTACAGCAGAGCTGCGTTCTTGCGCTGTAACGCTGACACATTCGACTTTAAGTGGGCATTTGTTGACCGGGTTAACCTTCCCGGGAGTAGCAGTCTGATTATGTGTCTGTCTGGCCTTTCCTCGGAGTCCTGAGTGTCGACCAGATCCTCTAGTCACTCCCTGAAGTACCATTCTCACTAGACCATGATGATTTATCTGTCTGTTCTGCATTGAACACCATGATCCCTAAGGGCCCGACCACGTCTGCCACATGCACCAATACCCCACTGAGAGGTGCAGACCCAGCCAGTCTGTCCGCCTGCTCTTCTCTCACAAAAACCAGCATGTACTGGTGAAACAAATCCTACAGATGCTCTCTAGTTTTGATTATTGCCTGCCACTCTGCTTGAAGCGTGCCTGTATTCATCTTTCCTTTCTCATCTTACTTTGTGAGTCCGTTACAAGCACAACATGCCTGTATTCACCTTTCTCATCTTACTTTGTGAGTTCGTTACAGTCACATGCTTGTGAGACTGAGTAACCTCGCAGACTTAGGAAACTGAAAAGAAGAAGGTATATAAATGTGATTAATACACTGTACACAACGGAGGTCTTTTGTGGGGCTGACTGGTCTCGAGGTATGGTGTCCATCTCGAGTGCTGGAGGTCCCGACTTCAAGCCCTGGTGAGGGTCGGGATTTTTTCATGTGGAATTCTAGTAACAAAATTTTCGCTGGTCTCTGGGTACTGAGATCGGACGCCCGTGTGTATTGTTGCGCACGTAAAATATCCCTTGGCAGTTGGAAATCGAAAAAGATAGCCTAACGGCGCCGCCCGGGCAAAATTTTGAGTTAAAAATCTACCCAAAATATTTAAGGATCCTTGCCGGTGCTACGGAGTTTGTGCCCTGAGCTGAGATTCTCCAGACTCAGGCTTGAGTTAGGAGTAACCGGAGCACTTGTGGGTTATACCCATGTGCCGTGATGTTGATCCGTCGACTAAACTAAACTAAACACAACGGAGGTAATTCACATGGGGAAGATAGCTCAGAAAGATCATAAACATAATTTGAAGAGTGTCTGATTATAACACTGCCATGTTCCACAGAGTTTGACAACCAGCGCCAGCAAAATGTCCTTGGGTCTTGATGACCAGCTTCTGGGAGAGAAGGTGCATTACTACTGCAGCAGCAGCGAGGATGAGGCAGATGAGGACAGTGACGGAGGACGTGACGATGAAGGCAGCAGTGGTCATAAGACTGTACGTGAAGGGAGCTCCACGTCACCTACGGAAATGCTGGCCAATGGCTATGGAGGTGGTGCGACAAATGTAGGCTGATTGTTTCTCGTTGTCTTGTTTTGCTTTTATCCACAGTGTATTATACATATTTCCTCCTTCTCTTCATTTAGTCTCCTCTAACTTCTCCTCTTTCACTTCTTTTTCTTTCTTTCTTCTCATCTTCTTGTTCTTCTTCATCCTCCTCCTCTTCATACTCTTCCTCCTCTTCTTCCTAATTTTCCTCTCCCCCCCCCCCCCCCCCCCACTCCCCGTCTTCCTCCACCTCCTCTGCCCCCACCTCCTTCTTCTTGTACCCAGTCTGGGGCAGATGGTACCCAGTCTGGGGCAGATGGCAGAGGTCATGACACACCACTTCTTTGTCATGTGATAATTTAATGTAATTTAATGATGTTTATGTTGCTTATATTATTATGTGTTGCCGGCTGTTTAAGCTTTCCACACACAGTCATAGGCGAGGAGATGAATGTAATTTCCTTGTTTGATGAGGAGTGAAAATGACAGCCAACAGTGTCAATGAGTTAAAATAGGGATGAAAAACATTATGCTGCTGGACTTTTGATAAATGTACAAATCAAATAATGATAACCAAGTACTAAATACTGAAGGCGTAAATAGTAGGCATGAAATGAGAATTACTAAATATGATCAAGGTAGAGGGAATAATATATTTTTGGCATAACAAAGACATAACAGCTTGCTAAAAACTGCACTTGAAATAGTGGTGTAGTGGTTTAAATTGGAAGGTAACATCTAAAGATGCTCTGTGCAGAGTAGGTTGGACTGTACAAACATTATGGTAAGAGATAGAAAATGTTGCAGCCAATTTTCAATGAGCAGATGGCAACCAATTTTTAATTAGAAGATGGCAACTGACATGAGTGAGTGGAAGGGAGGGAGTGAGAGAGAATGAATAAATGAATGAATTAACAAACTTTATTTTCAAAGGTTTAAGAAAAGAGAGAGGGGTGGGTGTGGAGGGAGAAGGAGAGACAGCTATCAGAAGGGAGGGGGAGTGAGTTAGAGAAAGAGAGGAAGATTAGTTAGCGGCAAGTCATTTATTTTTCTCTCATTGTGTAGACTGGACCCAAGGGAGTAATCAAAGACTGGAGAGAATATAAGAGACTGCAGACAGAAAAACGAGCAGAGCAGGAGAGGGACAGAGTCAAGCTGGCAAATAAGCTGACATTAACCTGTCGGTCACATGTAAGCTGTTGTTTTATTTTATTTCTCTCCTTAGTTTGTTTTCTTGTAGATAGTTCAGCCTTGCAGTTCTTACTAGAACATTGTAATTCATAGTAAAACATTGCAATTTTGTAGTGGAATATTGTGCTTTTTTTAAATAGAACATTGGAGTTCATTGTAAAATATTGACCTTTACTGTCCGAGCAGTTCATTGTAGAACACTATAATGCAATGAAGATAATTGTAGTTCATCGTAAAACATTCTGCTTCATTGGACAGTTCATAAATAAACACTCACGTATTGATTGGCACTCATAGAAGTAGAAGAATGAAGCAGGGATTAGAGGACACACTAGACAACCTAAAAATTGAAAGCTATAGTTACTGACTGCGCTTCATTGGGGTAAATTCCAGTTCAAAGTAGAACATTGCAGTTCATTGTGGTATACTGCATTTCGTAGTAGAATTTTGCAATTTAAAGTAGAGCATTGCAATTCTTAGTAGAACATTGCACTTTATATTAGAGCAGTGCACTTTATTGTGAAACATTGCAGTTCATTGTAGAACATTGTGCACATTAGAAGATCATTGTTGTACATGTTAAAACATTGCAATTTATAGTAGTGCTTGACAGTAGAATGTTATGTTTCATAGTAGAATGTTTTACGGCATGGTAAAATGTTATGCTAAATAGTAGAATGTAGAGGTCAACCCCTACAATGGTCAGTTGGACTAAGATGTTGACTTCTCACCCTTGACTTGGGGATGTAAATTACAGATGCCTCGGAAGTTGGAGTGGGTTTGCCTGATAGAGAATAGGTAATAGAGAAAGCTAATCCACACACAGAATTTAAATATTTTGGTCACTTGAAATGTCACGAAAGTTTGGAGAGAACAATCATGGAGTGGTATATGCCCGGAAAGAGAGGAAGAGAAAGGCCAAAGAGAAGATGGGTGCAGGATATGGCAGATATCTTCAGATGGGTGTATCGGACGTGGGACATCTTGCTTATGACCGAGAAGTTTTCTAGACGGTAGTTATGGGAGCAAAGTTCTGTAAAGGACCTGCTACTGAATGAATAAATCCGCACACAAAACATCAGTCCAGATATGATCAGATGTCAAAGTTCATTATAAAGTAATTCTTCTAATGGTATAATAATATTGATTATGGTAAAGTGATGTTATAATGCTGCAGTATTACAGGTTGTGATAACTTTAAAAGTTAGCTGCATGTACTTTACAAGACATTGCAGTCAAGCCCAGCATTTATAGGCTGTTTGTGATTCACCAGGCAATGTTAATTCAGTAGTTTGCCATTGCTTTCTAAACAGCTGACACCTCATACCTGTGAAGTCGTCAGCATGGGTAAGAACGTGTGTTCTTAAATATCTGGTGTGCTGATGCCGAGGTTAGGGGTTCAACCTGTTGGACTACAATGTTGACCTGTCGTCCTTGACTTGGGACATAAATTACAAGTACCTCTGAAGTCGGTGTGGGTTCACCTGATGGCGAGGGACACTGTTAATAGGGAAAGCCAATCCACACGCAAAATTCAGTCCAGCACTACTGAAAGTATTGTGTATGGACTACGCTTGAGTTCAAGGCCAGCGAGCGAGCGCAAACAAAAATATTACCAGTGAAATCTACACAAAGCGATCTATTTCAAAATCACATGCAGTTGATGTCAAACCCTCGGGGAATTATGAAACTATGTGTCTCATTATCCTTAAGCCAAAGCGGCGGTTATAAAGTAATGACTGTAACTTTGTAACATTGCAGGTTATGATAAAGTAATGTTTCTAATAATGTCATACTGCAGCTTTTGATCTCTCCTTGTCAATGGATATTTTCAGCTCAACGACGAACAAGAAAAAAATGAGGATGAGAAATTCCTAGCTGAGTTAGAAGAATTGGAGGATGAATTTCTTGAAGAATATCGTTTGAAGAGAATAGAGGAGATGAGGAAAGCATTGGCCGAAGTGTAAGATTTCATGCTTTTATTTTGTTTCCCCTGTTTATTGAATTCGGTTGCATTTTCTTTGTTAGTATTTATTTTTTGATTGATTGATTATGAAAAATAGACTTTATAGCACTCAGGCCAGGCAATGTGCTCATCTCAGGAGACCTTGAAGTTTAGTTTAGTTTAGTTTAGTCGACAGATCAACATCACGGCACACAGGTGTAATCTATAAGTCTCTGTACTACTCCTAACTGAAGCCTGAGTCTGGAGAAACTCAGCTCAGTGCACGAACTCCGTGGCACTGGCAAGGATTCTAAAATACTTGGGTAGATTTTTAACTAGAAATTTTGCCTGTGCAGCGCTGTTAGGCTACTCTTTTTCGATTTTCAACTGCCAAGGGATTTTTTAGTGCGCAACAATACACACGGGTGTCCAATCTCACTACCCAGAGACCAGGGGGAAATTTTGTTACTGGAAGTCCACGTGAAAAAATCTTGGTCCTCAACGGGGCTTGAATCCGGGACCTCCATGCCAAGAAGTGAACCACCTCTGCTATGTAACATACTGTCCTTCATTGGCAATATTTTAGCTCGTTATATCTAGCTTTAGTTTTCTGAATCAAACAACAGAACTGTAAGACTGGTCACATAGAACGCTGACAGAATTCCTCAATGTCTTGTCCATATTTTATTTCGGGCGATATCCCATGATTTTATGACATGCAGGCCATCAATACGATGCAACCATCACGCATTCCATCATAACTGCTCATGCCACCCTACTTAATAGAACTACCATTAAAGACAAACATGTCGCCTGTTCTATTACATATATCCATAATGTTTACAGCTCACAAGAAATATTGCTAACTAATTACTCACGCCAGTAACTTAGGACTTAGGGTATTGTCTATTATTGTGACTCTTGAACTTAGATGTCGCTCATCGGATGTTGAGTCGTTTCTTCAGCTCGCATCTCCAAGATCATATCCTGCTGAACTTCTTGTGTCCTTCCTTGATCTCATCACTATCTTTCAGACTCTCTCCATTCACTTCACCAGATCTTGTCTTGATCATAATCATGTGCCTTCGTTCCTTGATCGCTGTTCCGCGTCTGTTTTTCTGTCGCTTCGCTCACTGACGTCCTCGTCACCAAGTCAGCTTTTGTGCGTTCAATGTGCTGTATTATTATTTCCCGATTATTGCATTCTGCGACACATGGCACTCCAGCACTCGAGGCGTACACCAAACCTCGAGACCTCTCAGACCTTGAAGTGTTTGAATGCTGTTTGTTGCTGTAGTGTATTGATTGTAAACATATTGACCATGCATGCTGCTGTCTCACCTGAAACAGTGACAAGTGATGACAAATTCATATAGTCTGAGATTATGCATTCATCAATCACAGTTTCAACATTAAATAATCACAGTTTTGGCATTCATGAATCAATTTCAGCATTTAGAAATCACAGTTTAAGCATTCAGAAATCACAGTTCTAGCTTCCAGGAATCAGTTTCAACATTCAGTGGTTGGACATGCATATCCATTATTATTTGTCCTTTGGCCATTTCCAGTGTTCCCATAACTGGATGCATTGAAGCTAGCACCCCAACTCTCTCATCACCACTGATCTCTTGACCATACTAATCTCCTGACCATAGTCCAGAAGAAAACAAATAGCCAGAGAATGACATACCAGTCTTCACAAAATGACGTCCATTTGTTAAAAAGACAAGAGCAGTTCATCATTTTCTGACTCAGAACGGAGCACAATATATTACACAGCAGTATGCACACAACATTCAGAATTGTGCATGTGATCAAGCATCACAAACATCACAGCACATTCATCAAGAATGCACCAACTGTGATACATTCAGGTGCATTTATTAGCTTACGTTAAATGCTCTGGTCCCAAGCAAGAACCATTTAAAACCAAAACATCCTGTGTAACTAGAAAACACAGCATTCACAAGGAGAAAATGACGAGGAGAGCAAAATTCCACTAAGTTTGTTTGAGATCTGAGACATCTATAAATTGCTTGAAGTGTGTTAATTGTTGCAGACATCGTATAAAATATGTAAAGCAAATGATAATGCAAAGCAGATCATCATTTAAAACAAATCATCATGTAAAACAAATCATCATGTAAAATAAATCATCATGTAAAACAAATCACCATGTAAAACAAATCACCATGAAAACAAATCATTGTACAACCACACGGAATGACACTATCCAGTGCCGTCCACCTGGCGCTGGAATGCAAATTATTCCTCCCCACGACGCTTGACGGCAGAAGTGGAAGATGATGATGATGATGTTGATGTAAAACCAAAAAAAAACCATGACTGTTTGAGAATGTCAAGCACTCAGATGCTGGATTCTTGCAAGGAGAGTCTTGCAGTCTGTGCATATGATGCTGAACCATGATCTGGTTTAGTTCTAAGATAACTCTGCACAGATGAGAAGTTCCTGTACTGGTCATGCACGCCGCATGGGTTTCTGAGTTTGGAGAGGCCAGGAAAGCTCTGCGACACCCCAGGGAGGTATAACTTTGTTACTGAGGTGGGAGGAAAATATCTTCACAAACCTGACTCCGATAAATGAGATCAAACGTCCAGAATGCCAACACTTTGGACTTGAGAATTAAAGCTCAGTCTTCCTGGAGATTCATCAACTAACCAATCAAAACCTTTTAACCCACATGGAGGTGTATTAGATATATGGTGCTGGCTCCCATATTTGTATAGATTAACCGGGACTCCATATCTGATGTGGCGGTCAGTGTCATGTGACCACTTTTACTTTCTGTGACATTTCTTGGTACCCAGTTTAGGTGGAGTTGATCTGGAAGGCCAGATCTGTTTTTAAAAATCTCCCTCAATGAGGGTCCAAAAACACATCTCATTTGCTTCCAAGCTCTTCCTCAATGAGGGTCCAAACACATTTCATCTGTTTCCAAGCTCTTCCTCAATGAGGGTCCAAACACATCTCATTTGCTTCCAAGCTCTTCCTCAATGAGGGTCCAAACACATCTCATTTGCTTCCAAGCTCTTCCTCAATGAGGGTCCAAACACATCTCATTTGCTTCCAAGCTCTTCCTCAGTGAGAGTCCAAATACATCTCATTTGCTTCCAAGCTCTTCCTCAATGAGGGTCCAAACACATCTCAGTTGCTTCCAAGCTCTTCTTCAATGAGGGTCCAAACACATCTCATTTGCTTCCAAGCTCTTTCTCAATGAGGATCCAAACACATCTCATTTGCTTCCAAGCTCTTCCTCAATGAGGGTCCAAACACATCTCAGTTGCTTCCAAGCTCTTCCTCATTTCTTGATTCATATTCCATGATTCACTGCTACACATCAGCACAGGTTGTATGCAACATTTCATCACTGTATCTCTGGGAGTCTCCATGGTGAAGTGGTTATGCTGCCTGTCTCATTATCCAAAGGTTGTGGGTTCAATTCCAACCTACGTCATTCTGTTCATGAGTGCAGTTTTCATGCAGACTTTTTGGGGTCACTGCTGGGGCTTTGTGCTGAATTTTTGCCAGGTCGCGCTGCGGAAAGAGTCCAAGCCATATGGGATAAAACCCGGTGCAATGATGTCCATCATCTTGCCTTTTGAACTCTTTTTTTTAAACTCTATTTCTGAATTTAATAAGTGACTTATTACATAAGATAGCTTTCATCTTATGAAATGCACATTTTGCTTGGCATCCTGGCGAAGGAGTTAGCGACTTTCTCCATAATCCTGTATATTCTCGTGAGTAACGTAACTGCACGAGATTCGGTAACTGTTCGCGCCGCATTGGTTACTTACTGGGGTATGTGAGCCGGTCGCTCAGAAAGCAATGGCAGACTACTGAGCGTAGTCTTGCCTAGTACATCAACAGCAGCTGAAAAATGCTGATGTTGACTGCAACGTCCTGTTAGGGATATGCAAAAAAAAAAAAGAAAAAAATTCCACTTTTAATCTCTGTCACATATTTTCCATCT
The DNA here is from genome assembly GCA_963921405.1 of Cepaea hortensis. Classification (NCBI taxonomy): domain Eukaryota; kingdom Metazoa; phylum Mollusca; class Gastropoda; order Stylommatophora; family Helicidae; genus Cepaea; species Cepaea hortensis. Next base: position 11,059,576 of record OY992882.1, read on the forward strand.
GATGTTGTGATTGCCTTTAGGTATTTGAATATATCTTATCTCAGCTTTGGTGTGTTTGTTCTTGAGGAGACAGATGTATTATGTTTTATGATTTCTGGTTTTTACAGGCCTAAGTTTGGCAAGTTGATACCTCTGTCGTCACAAAACTTTATCGAAGAAGTTGATGGAGAGAACCCGGATGTTACCATAATTGTTCACATTTATGACCCGGTATGTATTGTTTGACCCTTCCTTCCTTCCTTCCTTCCTTCCTTCCTTCCTTCCTTCCTTCCTTCCTTCCTTCCTTCCTTCCTTCCTTCCTTCCTTCCTTCCTTCCTGCCTGCCTGCCTGCCTGCTTGCCTCCCTTCCCCCTCCCTCCCTCCCTAACTGTCTGAATATAATTTCTACAGTAACAGGACCCATTAGGGATACACAAAGTGGAGAGTGGAAAAGAAGAAGTAACAAAGACATTTATGATCTGTTTAAGTCCCCGCTAATCACTGGTATCATGAAGGCTAATAGACTACAATGGATGGGGCATATAGAAAGAATGGAAGATAATAGGGAAACAAAACTCGCTTACACTCAGGAAATAAATGACCGTAGACCCCGAGGTAGACCAAGAAGACGGTGGAGAGATAATACATATACAGACCTACAGGCACTTGGAATCAACGACTGGCAAGAGAAGGTCCACCAGAGAGACGAATGGAGACGGATTGTATTTGCAGCAAAGAACCTCAATGGCTCGGAACGCTGAAGAAGAAGAAGAAGAACAGGACAATGATAAAGTTGACAAATTGCTGAAATCCAGAGATGGGTAGAGGACAGATGCTTGTGTTTTTCTCAGTCTAAGCACATCTGCAGTGATATCATGAAGAAATTCATCCCAGCCATGGCCAAGCTTTCACCCAAAATGTCACAGTGATGGTACACACTGGCAAATACTTTAACAGATAAAGAGTATAAACAACAGCAGGTTTGTTTTTTTCTGGGCAGTTCATGCCTAGGGGATAATACTAGGTGGACCTAGCATTATATATAGGGTACCCGAGATTTTTTCTGGTAAAGAAGATAGCTGGTCACTCAACCTCATATTGCCATACCTAGTTTATATGAAGGTCAACTACTCCACACTTTGCCTTGAGATTACTTTTAGTTTGTACATACGTATTGGTTGACTTTGGCATACACACACAACACATACACACAGAGAAAGAGAGAAAGCAAGAGAAGAAGTGGGGTGGGTGGGGGGGGGGTGGGGTGGAAGACTGACAGTGGTTATAAGCTTATAATTGCCACATTTATTTGACAGCTTTCTTGTGTTGCTCTATGGCGTAAGGGTTACATATGCAATATGAAATTCCCCCATACTGCTTATGAAACACATGTATGGGCGATTTGGAATAAAACTGCTTTACACTAGTTTTCATACGATGGTATGAATGCCAGTCGTTTAGAAAGCAAGAGTAAATTACTGAACACAAACTTGCCAAGAAATCACAAACAGCCACCAAATTATAGGATTGACTGCGACGTCCTGTAAAGGATATGTAAATAACTCTTTTCTTGTCCGACAGTCTGTCGCTGCCTGTGATGCCATGAATGGCTCCCTGATCTGCCTGGCCACTGAATACCCCACGATCAAATTCTGCAAGATCTCTGCCGCTGAGTCCAGGATGAGTTTTAGATTTGTGAGTACCCCGTGTCAACAAGTGGCCTGTTAGGTCAGGTTGTAACTTTGGGTGTCGGTCTGGTTGTACATTTAAGTGTGGGGTGAGATTACAAGTGTGGGCACTTAGTCAGGTTACCAATTTGGTTGCTATCTCAGGGTGTTTGTTCATGTTGTGAATTTGGATGTTAGGGCAAGTTACTAATTTGAGTGTTAGGTCTAGTTACTAATTTGAGTGTTAGGTCTAGTTACTAATTTGAGTGTTAGGTCTAGTTAACAACTTAAATGTTAGGTCTGGTTAACAACTTGAATGTTAAGTCTGGTTAACAATTTGAGTGTTAGGTCTAGTTAACAACTTGAATGTTAGGACTGGTTAACAACTTGAATGTTAGGCCTAGTTAACAATTTTAGTGTCGGATCAATTTGTCAATCTGAGCTGTGACTCAAGTTACAAATTTAAGTTGTACCTAAAGTTACCAATTTCAGTATTAGGTCAAGTTACCAGTTTGAATATTAGATAACATTGCAAATTTCAGTTTGAAGCCAACTTACAAATTTGGACAGAAAGTACTGAAATAAGTGCTCTAAAGCTCCTCTATTTTTTGTTTTGTATTTATTAATGATAGTTTAATCAACTGTAATGATTACTCGAAGATGACTCGAAGTGGTGTCCACACTATGCCTACGAGCAGCATGACATGGAGGTGATGACAGTAACACAGGCTTTCCTATGGCTAGAATCACAGCATTATACCAACGTGTGTGTACTAAGTGATTCAATGAGCATGATTCGGAAGGTCGAAGCTGGATCTGTACGTAGACAGTGGACTAAGTCGCTGAGGAAGTCTGTTATCCATAAAGTCACCTTCATCTTTGTCCCGGGACATCCGGGAGTTGAGGGAAATGAACCCCCTGCAGATGGCCAGCCCATGGATCATGTCGATGTTATTAACGTCCTTAAAGACATGTCGAGAACAGAAGACTTTGACGTCAGTGAATCCACATCGCTGTCCAGGATGAAAGACTTGGGAGTAAGAATTGGCACGGCCAGAAGTGAGAGGTACATCGGGAAAACGAGGTGCCTCGTCAACCAACACAGAACTGGCACTATTCGCCACCGAATGCTGATGCTTATGCTGGGGGGAGGATCTGAGCACCTATGGACCTGTCCGGAGTGCAATGAAGATACTCCAACTGATAACTGATAACTGATCAATCAACAACTGATATAAATAGGATTACATTTTTAATAACCCATTTATATAATGTGAATATAATTTTTAAAACCTTTAATCTTTAATACGCCCATGTGTTACCGAGGGTCTTAAGGAAAGCAAAGAATAGAAACATTGTAACCTTTCATGATTGTCATATGAGACAGTTTAGGAGGGTTGGCATGAGACTGGCTACTTCACACCATAGAAAACTAGCTGCAAAATCAAATCAGTCATAGAGGTCAGTATGGGTGAATGGATAAGAGCTCTCGCTTTTAAACTTCCGGTGTGCTGATGCCGAGGTAGCCGGTTCAACCCTCATTCTGATTAGTTTGACTAAAATGTTGACTTCTCTCCAAGTCCTTGACTTGGGAATGTAAGTTATAAGTACCTCAAAAGTCGAAGTGGGTTCACCTGATGGCGAGTGACACTGGTAATAGGGAAGGCATAAAAGATCAGCCCAGTGCACTACAAGTAGTAGCACTATGTAAACTATTCTCGAGTTCAGAGCCAGCGCAAGCAAAAAAAAACAACAATCAGGAACAAGACGAGGACATGAAAGAAGCTGCTGGAGACAGCAAAGGAAAGGACAGCTGGATGTGGGTTGGGCGGAAATCTTAGCTCCATTGAAAGATAAAAGGCAGGAGAAGAAGAATCTGTAATGGCAAAGTGCAACTTGGAGACAGAAAAATCCTGCAATAGACTGTCACCTTTTTTAAGAGTTTTAATGATTTAAGATGGGTTTGTTTAATGATTATTTTGTGCTCATGTTTGTTTTAGGCTGAGGAGGGTGTTCCTGCCCTGCTTGTGTACAAAAACAAGGAACTCATCGGCAATTTTATTCGTCTGAAGGATGAGTTTGGTGATGATTTCTTCGCTGGTGACATTGAAAGTTTTCTCCAGGAGTGAGTACCACCAAATTTGTGGTTGTGATGTTTTGTTGATTGTCTGATCTTACTCTCACAAATGGATCACTGAGGTCGCTAGATAAGAACCAGGTTTCAGACTGGCCAAGACCTTGGGGCATCTTTTTGTGGGGCGACAGAATGGTCTAAAATCTGGCTAACGGTCCAAACATCACTATGCCTCTCTTATGTGAAATTCCAATGCTCATCATCATCATCAAGTGCCATGCCAGCTGCCATAGGCATTCATGACTCTCCACAGATCTCGGTCTTCGGTGTTCTGGATCAACTCTGCTGTTGATATTCCTCCATGTCACGTCTCAATCCATCCAGCATAATTTCTCTTGGTCTGCCTCTGCCTCTCTTCCCCTCGATTTTTCCAGTCGTCACGATGTTCTCCAATGCCTCTTTTCTCATCACATGACCAAAAAAAGCTGTTTGTCTCTTTCTTATTGTTTTATATAATGTTCTAGTTTCATTAGCCTCTTTCAGGCATTCATTGTTAGTTACTCTGGCAGTTCAAGGAATTCACAACATTCATTTCAGGAACAACATCTCTGTTGCTTCCAGTTCTAGTGCTAGTCTTGCATAACCCACTTGTATCTGAGCTTGGGGAGGAGAAGGTAAACCCTGTGGCACAGTCCGCATGCAGATGGTACATTAGTGCCAGGTATGTACGCCATTTTCACTCTGGAGGACACAAGCTCTTGTCAGGGCTCAAATGACCTAAACACCAGTGTGTGGAGCTTAAAAGAGTTAAAATTCACAATCATCAAGAGGTTTTTCAACCAACAAACCAACCAATGAACCAGTTAAACAACCAACCAGTCAACCAATGAACCAGTTAAACAACCAACAAATCAACCAACGAACCAGTTAAACAACCAACAAATCAACCAATGAAACAGTTAAACAACCAACAAATCAACCAATGAACCAGTTAAACAACCAACAAATCAACCAATGAACCAGTTAAACAACCAACCAGTCAAACAGCCAAGCAACCAATTAATCAACCAGCCAAATAACCAATTAATCAACAGCCAAACAACCAACTAATCAATCAACCCGTTAATCAGCTCTTACAAATATGTTTTCTTGCAGGATGTTAATTACATTATGTCTGTGTACAATAGTGTCTTAGTTTTTCTATGAGCAGTATGAAAAATGGAAGCAGAAGAAGAGGCCAACCATGTAAATGATAGACAGAGGGAATAGCAGAGTCCAAGGGGATCTCTATATATGAAGTCCATAAGTGGGCACTCTCCCACTGTTTATACTTCACTTCGATGCCGCAAGGTGCAAAAGAAACATGATGAGATGAGACAATAGTGTCTTGCGTGTGATATCACTACTTTCTATATGGGAATGGAGATGGAGGTGGTAACGGCAGTGCTGATGGCTGAAGAGTAGTATAGAATGACATTCTGTGCTTTTGACAGGCCCACAAAGCCTGCTGCATGAAATAGAAATTGCTATGTTCTGTGTGGCATGGCTTGTGTTGCTAAAAAAGACGAGGGTTAAGGGCATATCTTGGATTTTCTGCCCAGGGCGTGAGGGCATCCGGGGATATGAACAGGCTGGTAGACTGGCTGGTGCCGATCCTTTGGGCAGCAAGTTAAATTATAGCAGGATTGATGTGTTGAAGAATGGGATTGAGTGGAAAGCACCTCTTGCGCTCTCTCTCTCTCTCTCTCTCTCTCTCTCTCTCTCTCTCTCTCTCTCTCTCTCTCTCTCTCTCTCTCTCTCTCTCCTGCGCTCTCTGTCACACACACAAACACACACATGCACACATGCATGCCCACCAACACACACACACAGACACGCACGTACGCACACATGCATGCCCACCAAAACACACACACACATACACAAATACACACATTCACATCAACACACACATGTGTGTGCACTGAAACACACACAAACAAGTATGCATACACCCAACACACACACACATGTACACGCACACACACACACACACACACACATCATTATACATGCACACACACGCACAAACATCAACACCACATGCACACACATACTTCTCTCACACACTGACTTGATGTACTCGACCTACACAAATGAATTACCACACTTTCTGTTGGGTGGGTATGCTATCTCTCTGCCACAGTTACTATCATGTGACTTTTGCACACACTTGAATGAAAGCTAACTTATTATTTCAGGCATGGCTTTCTGCCATCCCAAGATTCTATTCGTGTGATTCGTGACAGACACACAGGGGAAATCCGTGGAGCTCTTCAGCAAGAGGAAGACAGTGACAGTGATTTTGATATTGACTAGTGCATGTTTTATATTTGACCTACAGTCTCCATATTTTGTTGCTGTTTAGTTATGTTGCTTTTATACTCAAATACTTAATTATTAAATATTTTAAATATTGTATGTGGAACTTTAATTTTAGCGAAACAATTGCTTCTTGTTTATAAGAATAGGTTTAATTGCAAATGTGTATGAGATTCCATTGCAGATAAATAAATAATATGGTAGGCATTGATTTGTGATTGTAGAACAGAAATGGCATTAACAGTTCATTTGTTTGTTTTTCATTCACTCGCTTTTGAACTTGAGCGTAGTCCATGCTGGACTGGTTTTGTTAGCTTTCCCTATTACCAGTGTCTCTTGCAATCAGGCGAATCCACTCCGACTTCATAGGTACTTGTAATTTACATCCCCAAATCAAGGATGAGAGGTCAACATTTTAGCCCAACTGTCCGGTATAGGGGTTGAACCCGCTACCTTGCCATCAGCACAGCAAAAATTTAAAAGCAAACCCTTTTATCCTTTCAGCAATGCTTACCTGAACCTGCTTACCTTTGAGCTTCTACTCTTCAACTGAATTTCATGTGATAGTATTTGCAGCATGTTAATAAACTGCTGCCTGCCTCCATGCTAGTTAGTTGCATATACTTTACAGGACGTCGCTGTTGCTGTTTGTGATTCCTGGGCAAGTTTATGTTCAGTAGTGTTTCATTGCTTTCTGAATGACTGGAACTCATACCTTTGTATGAAAACCAATGTAAGGCGGTCTGCTTCCAAATCGCCTGCAGCTGCGTTTCGAACGCGGTATGGGGGATTGCAAATTGCTTTCGTAACCCCTTCGCCACAGAGCTGGTGCCTCAATATAAGTTGGATTTATCTGCTTTGGCAGGAACTAGAATGCCGTTTGCATCATCAAATGCTGGGCATAGTGATCGTCACAATTTTCTCTTCTTTTTCTTGTTTTTCCTCCTCCTTTTCCTCTTCCCCCACCTCCATCTCCACACAGTTTTATCATCTTTTTTCCTCTTCCTCCTCCTTCTCTTCTTCTGACTTTCATCTCTAAATGGAACATATCGCCCTTCAACCAACTCACACCAAAACCTTTCTTTGTAGGCTTGCCAATCCTCCTTACTTGCCTCTTATGACGTGCATGGTAGGTTACAGTGGTAATATTCTTTGCTCCCCTTGTAGGCCCCTGTCACACATGGGCAAACAGAGTCTTATACCTGAGGACAAAACTATCACCCTGTGGTGTATCACAGTTGTATTATGTCCAGATGTCTCTTTCACACCTACGTACTTCAAAAACACACCCGTACACTATTAAAAGCCGTACAAATATTTAAAAAAAAAACCTTCTTGTAAGTTTGCTTGTGCTGGATTTCCGGGTATACAAAGTTACATTCAACTTGCGTCACTTGTAAACAAATATACCAATTCATATCTGAAAGTTAATGCTGTACCAGCATTTGTTTTACACTGAAGAAACGCTGTTAGTGTATTAGAATTAAATGTATTAGAATTCATTGCTTTCCTCCAGTTTGTGTGAAGTGTTTTCCCTCAGCCAAAAAAATAGCAACCCTGTCTGGGAACGGATTACCTATGTTTTTTTTAGGGGGGTTTTATTTTTATTCGCTCGCTTTTAATTCAAGCATAGTCCATAAACTTCTGGTGCATCAGACAGATTTTATTTGCATGTGGATTAGCTTTCCCTATTACCAGTGTCACTTGCGATCAGGCAAACTCACTCCGACTTCAGAGGTACTTATAATTTACATCCCCAAGTCAAGGACGAGAAATCAACATTTTAGTCCAACTGACTGGTGTAGGGGTTGAACCTGCTACTCCGGCATCAGCTCATCAGAGGTTTAAGAGCGAGTGCTCATATCCACTTGCACATGCAGACCGTGACTAACAGCAGTGATTTTGTTGAAGAAGCACAATGTCATTTCTGCTGTTTAATTGGGTGCTTCTTGAACTTGACTGCTTCTTTTGTCTGGACCAAGAGTTGAAAAATATTGTGATCAAAACTGTTTACAAGAAAATAACACACATTTGTATTGTTATTTGTCATTGAAGTGATGACTTTTTAAATTACACTTCTTTGACATTCGTTGAGTGCAAATTAATTCAGTTGTTTGACTGTTACTATTTATTACCTTAAGATTTGCACAACAGTTGTGAATTTCCATGTGAAAAATGACTCCACAATGAGTTACTTTTCCACCCTGAGTTACTTTTCTAAAATGGGTTATTTTTCCAATGTGAGTTACTTTTCCATAATCAGTTACTTTTCTATAGTGAGTTACTTTTCTGCAGTAAGTTACTTCTCCAAAATGAAATATGTTTTCCACAATGAGTTACTTTTCTATAATGAGTTACTTTCGTACAGATAGTCGCTTTTCCCACTATGTGTTACGTTTCCCCAATGAGTTACTTTTTTACATTGAGTTACTTTCATGCATTGAGTTATCTTTCCACAGTGGGTTACTTCTCCACAATGAGTTCATTTCCAGCAGTGAGTTAATTTTCTCTGACTCTGAATGTCTCTGTGTGTGACTTGTTCTGTCTGTTGCTCTCTGACTCACTCTGTCTATCCTCTCTCTGACTCACTCTGTCTCTCTCTCACTCTCTGACTCACCCTTCTGCCTCTCTGTCTTTCTCCCTCTCTCTCTGACACTTTGTCTGATTCACTCTGTCTATCCTCTCTCTGACTCACTCTGTCTATCCTCTCTCTGACTCACTCTGTCTCGCTCTCTGACTCACTCTGTCTATCCTCTCTCTGACTCACTCTGTCTCTCTCTCACTCTCTGACTCACCCTTCTGCCTCTCTGTCTTTCTCCCTCTCTCTCTGACACTTTGTCTGATTCACTCTGTCTCTCTCTGTCTCACTTTGTCTCTCTACTATCTCACAGACATAGACACACATGCATGCCGTGCGTGCACATACACACATTCACACACACATACCCACAAAATACGTATATATTCTGCCAGCTGCAGTCACACTGATATAACATAATATCCACTAATGTTCTCAATGTTTG
>OY992882.1:11076178-11206178 GCA_963921405.1 Cepaea hortensis
GTCTGAGGTATTAAGGCCGCCTGGCTAGTGCAGTTGTGGTGAAGTGTGCAAGTTAGGGTTTTCGTTTCGTCTCGGAAAAAAACAAACATATCCACTCCTTACCAAGGATTCGACCAGACAATTGATTTATTTGTTTGTTTCGGGATTTGAGATTTAAAGATTGAGCAAGAAAGAGAGAGAGCGAAACTCGAGTCTAGTGCTTCCATATTGACGTGGACAAGACTCAAGGTTCGTACCGGAATACGATCAGCGTTGCCAGTTGTGGGTTGTGCTCAATCTTCAAACAGACAACGTAGGTTTGAACCAAACACGGTACACAATCAATTTAACAAGCATTACAATGTAAATTTTCATTTACCGAGCATTCAAATTGCGGAAATTACCGCGAAACGAAACAAACAACACGGCAACCCTAGTACGGCGACATATCGTCCTTCTGTCTAAATGGGAAGTCACAATTGGCGATATACTATCCTGAATCCGTAAAGAAGATTTGATCACAAATGCAACAGTTTCTCAATTCCTAGACGCTTGTAATGGTCTCCGAAATCCAGAATCAGAACCATTTCAGCAAGCAATGTTCGTGGCGGTTGTAAGATTCTGTGATCGTACTTCATCAACTCGAGCCTTATCCAGCCTACAGCTGTCAAGGAGGCGCCACACAGAGCCCCTAAGAGACATCAATTACCTTTTACCCAAAGCTGTGGCAGACAGATCCATGCTGCCAGCATACACTGTAAACCAATGGCGACCGGAAAATCCTATGCCCCCGATCGATAATGTGATTCCCTCCGTTCTGCTATTCAAATCATTACTCTTTCAGTCTCCGACGTTTGTTACTCTATTATAACAATAGCACTCACAGAATGTTCAGGTATCTGTGAGAGACAAAATCTAAAACGACGGATGTAAGCAGACAAAACGGATCACTTGTAGCACTAGTGTCGGATCACATTAAACAGTCGCGAAGTCGGAGGGTTCGGTCATATCACAAGATTGTCAATATTGGAAAAAGGGGGTGGGGTTGGGGTGGGGTGGGGGGGGGGGGGGGACAGAAGAATAGTCAAGCAACACAGAACGAGTGTATTCAGCCGCTACACGCTGAGGGATGTGCTGAAGAGGGGATCCGCGCAGTTATGTACTGAGTGCTTCTATGTGCAGCAAGGATACTCTGCCTAACTAAAGTCAAAGATGGTTGGTGTGGTAATGATCACATCATCCACGAAGTGGTCTATACAAGTAGAGCCTAGCACCATATAACAACAGACCCTCAAAGCATGTTATAGGGTCATTAACTTAAATTTTAAAAAAAAACCTTTATAATTTATTCCACACCCCAGTCATCATCATCATCATCATGTGCCATGCCAGTAAGCGTGGGCGGTCATGTCTCACCATTTCACTCGATCACCAGAGTCGGAGATCTGCTCTTTGTTCTTGTCTCGACCATGACACGTAGTCAAGCCATCCAGGTATTTACTTCTCTGCCTTCCTCTTGTTCTTTTCCCCTCAATCTTGCCAGTTGTTACCAAGTTCTCCAATTGATTTCTTCTCATAACGTGACCAAAAAAATTTTGACTGTCTACGTCTAATGTCTCTAATCAGTTTACGATTTTAATTTGTTTCTTCTAGGACTTGGTCATTAGATTTTCTGTCTGTCGATGGTATTCTTTGCATTTTCCCTCAGAAACCACATTTCTACGGCCATCAGATGTTTTTCAGCCTGTTTGTTCATTGCCCACTCTTCACACCCATACAAAAGCACAGGTTCTATGTAGCACTTCAACACTCTGTTTCTCGTTGCGAATGACATCTTGTTATTACACTCTGATCATTTGGTCTTAAATGTTGACTTGTCGTTCAGAAAGCAATGGCAAATTACTGAACGAAAAATTACCTGGTAATACCCAATAAACACAAACATATACCCAATACACACAAGCATATACACAATACACACAAACATATACCCAATACACACAAACATATACCCAATACGCACAAACATATACACAATACACACAAACATATACACAATACACACAAACACGGTCGTTCGCTTTTGTGTGTGATTGTTTTAATGAATTATTAATATCGGCACAACAATCTCGGAACAGTCTGATGGGAGGCGCCTTACAGAGATGAGAACAAGAGTTCCTATGGCAAAGTTAGCCTTTTGCAAAATGGAAAACATACTAACCAATAAAAAGATGTCAATTGCAACGAGAAATAGAGTGTTGAAGTGCTACATAGAACCCGTACTTTGGTATGATTGATTGATTGATTGATTGATTTAGGAACCGACATCACAGCATTCAGGACATTCCCATAAGCGCTCCGTCCCCATCCTCAGCAGCCAGCGAAGAGTTCCAACACTAATAGTTCCAGTAGCAATCTGATTATATGTCCGTCTTGCCTTTCCTCCGAGCGCCGAGCGGCGGCCAGATCCCCTCGTCACACCTCGTTGTCTGATTCTTACCAGACCATGGTGATCCATCTGCTCCTCCGAGGTGTACACGTGCTCCCACAAGGCCGCAACCACGTCTGCCTTGTCATGCATCAATACTCCACCAAATTTTGCAGAGCCAGCCAATCTGTCCGCCTGTTCATTCCCCAGCACACCGGCATGCCCAGGAGAAAAGATCCAGGTGATGCTTACTACCCGTGACTTCCGAAGCGAAGCAAGCCACTCTGCACGAAGCCTACCTGTTCTCACCCTTCTCAGCATGCTTTCTGGGTCAGTTACAATCACAATGTGTGTATGTCTCGTGTTTTCTATCCAGCGGAAAGCTGCACTTTGGTATGAAGCGTGGATAATGAGTAGACAAGTTGAAAAACATCTAGTGGCTGTGGAAATGTGGTTTCTGAGGAAAATTCAAAGAATACCATGGACAGACAGAAAAAGACTAATTAGTAAGTCCTACAAGAAGCAGATGAAAACCGTAAACTAATGTGATAAATTTGACTCAGGCAGTCAACATTTTTTTGGACACGTCATGAGAAGAAATAAACTAAAACTTGATGAGATTACTACTCCAAGTGCACTGGGCTGAGCTTGGCGTGTGGATTAAAAAAATTTTTTATGTTGCATATCCCATTACATGACGTTGCAGTCAACACCAACATCTTTCAGCTGCTGTTGATGTACTGGGCAAGATTACGCTCAGTACTTTGCCATTGCTTTCTGAGCGTGTGGATTAGCTTTCCCCATTACCAGTGTCCCATGCAATCAGGCGAACCCACTCCGACTTCAGAGGTACTTGTAATTTACATACCCAAGTTAAGAACGAGAAGTCAACATTTTAGTCCAACTGTACAATGTAGGGGGTGAACCCCTTACCTCGGCATCAGCACACCTGATGTTTACGAACACGCGTTCTTATCCATTTAGTCATGCTGACCTAGCATATATTTCTGTCTCCATATTAGTGTCGTCTGTATGCATTATCTTTGTTTTTGCTAAGTTAAGATATAAGTTGTGATTGTCTCTATTCTTTTGGGTTGAGGTTATTAGGTTTTCTATACCATTCTGTGATGTGGATACCAATACTGCGTCATCAGCATATCGAATCTCTGGTATGTCATGACCACTGATAATTATGGCATCATATTGCTCCTTGGCTATATAACCTCTGACATTTTTCATTATATTTTCGGCAATTTGGTTAAATAAATAGGGGGACAGCACACAGCCATGGCGATCTCCTTGTTTGATGTCAAACCAATCTGATGTCTCATCATCTATTCTAACCGCTGCTTCTTGTCTAGATAGAGCAGTTTTTATAGTTGTACTACACAAAGAAAATGAAAATGAAATTAGCGACGAACAGTATGGTTTTGTGGAAGAAAAGGGTACAAACAATGCAATATATAGATTACGAACACTAATAGAAAGGTCAATAGAGAAACAGAAAGACATATTTTGTGCTTTATATATTATACTGCAGTATTCCTGCCATCTTTCTATAATTTTTTTCTAGATTCCGTTAGGGTATTTCCCAACTTGTCACATTTCATTGACGTTGAACATTTCTTGTAAATAATTTCATTCCTTTGAATATTTCATAATCTCTTCCATTCTTATGACATTGCTCTATTCTAGTACAGCAATCTTGTATATATTGATGTTTGTCCTTTCCTGTGTTCTTTCTTATTTCTCGTGTTAAAGATTTATACTTCATCCTGCTGTTATCGTTTTCTCCTCCTGTCTGTTTCAGTTCCATTCGTTGTTTTATTCTAATGTGTCTGATGTAATCCATGGCTTATGTTGCTTATTCTTGGTTGGAGTAAAATATGTTATCAAGATATCTCTAGCGAGTATTGCCAATTAATCAGGTGTCATCTCCTCCTGTATAAGCATCAAGAGCCCAAATCGATTCTTTACTTCTAAAGCTGTATGCATCTGGTATTTTTGTGAGATCAAAACGAAGTGGCCTTGGTCCTCGGGTAAAGCTTTTAGAGTTTTACTTTCACATCTGCTTCAAATAACTGATGATCTGTATCATAGTCTGCACCTCGTAAGGTTTTTGCCGATGTTATGCGTGTGTCCATCTTCTTTGTATTAAAATATAATATATCTGTTTTTTTTTTAGTACTGTCCGGGGACTTCCATGTGAAGTCTTCTTGGATAATGTTTAAAAAGAATGTTAGCTATCGTTAACTTACTTTCTATGCAAAATTCAATTAATATGTTACCTGCATAATTTTTGTTTCCTAATTCAAATTTTCGTAAAACGTGTCTCTAATTTTCAGCTTTTCCTGAACCTACTTTTGCATTAAAATCTACCATTATTATTGTTATGTCATTGTGACCAATCCTATCTTATGTGTTTTGCAGCGTGATGTAAAAATCTTCAATTTCGTCCACTGTTATGGATGGAGGCGCATATATCTTATTAGAGTTGTGTTTTGTTTGTTTTTTGGATGGCCCCTAAGTATGATAGTGTGAATTCTATGATTAAAACTGTCTGCCATTTACTGCCAATATAGTACCTTGCGGTGTATGGCAGGGAAGTTTTTGAACCTGAGGAATAAAGGCCGACTGGCTAGTGCAGTCGCCGCGAATTGTGCAGGTTAGGATTTTCTTACTGCCCCCGACAGAAAAAAATCCCACACCTTACCGAGGATTCGAACCCAAGTCTCCCGAAGGAGAATCCGGGGTTCTAGCCACTCGGCCAGCCGCTTTTACGATTAACCGGGTTATATCTAATTAAAGCTGTTATAGTTGTTGTATCTAAATAAAATGCCACTACGCCCTGGCCCCCAACGTCTCTACCAGAATTTATGAAAAGTCTCCCATTTTCATTTTTAAAATGTCAATTGCCTCTCCAGCGATGTTCACTAATTCCTAAAATTTGAATATGTAACCTCTCAATCTCACCACATACTACCTTGAATTTTTCCGCTTACAGACTTCTCACATTCCACATTCCTAGTCTCGCCCCGCTTCTTAGTCTGACATGTGGGATTTCCTTGGTGACACCGTGTGGATTATCTCTGTCATCACGATTACTGCGTCGCACTCTTTCCCAGTGTTATCTGATCTGCCTGGTTAGGGGTCTCACCACTAGATTCAACTCTTATTATGTTTTCGTTCATGGTTGTTAGGTTTCTTAGCAAGTTTTGCAAGAAGGTAGTTTGCCGTTGCTTCCTCTCTGGGCAGTGACTGTACTAATCGGTGGCTGCAGCCATTATCGCTACTGATGAGATCATCTGCCTATCGCCGCAGAGTGGGTGCCATAACCAACAAGAATCTGTCGGCTGCTCTCACACTACATCCAGCACAAGCTTCCATGGCTTCACGTAAACCATATTTGGAGTGGGTGGGTGTGTGGGGGGGGGGGGGGGGCTAAACAGGTACTGCACACTAAACCTTGCTCAAGGGTGTCCCATACCAAACATATGCAGATGTCGGACACGCCAACTTTTGAAGTGCGTAACTTGATGTGACGCGTTCCCTCGAACTAGTAACAAGAAAGAAGAGGAAGAAGAAGAAGAAGAAGAAAAAGAAGAAAAAGAAGAAGAAGAAGAAGAAGAAGAAGAAGAAGAAGAATAAGAAGAAGAAGAAGAAGAAGAAGAAGAAGAAGAAGAAGAAGAAGAAGAAGAAGAAGAAGAAGAAGAAGAAGAAGAAGAAGAAGAAGAAACTCCACTGTAATCTCAAACCTTTCCCCCTTTTTACATCTAGCTACCCCATAATAGATTGTCACCGTCTAGTTTGGGAACCAGCAGTTTATACAAACTCCGTCTCTTTACGCCAAATCTAATTTACACAATTCCAGCTCCTCTTGGGATGAACGAGCTGGCTCATGTCACTGCCCACAGTGCGCCCGCTAGCAAAATAATCAAAGCTGAAATTAAATTAACGAACCGTGTGGCCAGTCCCAGCTCCATTGTAGAGTTGGACTCCTGGATGTCTTAAGTGCTGAAATGGGAAAGGCAGTACGTGGAGATGATATGGTTACAGAGACCGTTTTTAAACAAGGTCGCGTAGTCACAAAGATGCCCAGAGTTGCGAATTGCTTAATCCACTAATTCCAGAGGGAAACGGAATTGATTCTCTTTCGTCTAAGAGCTGGGAATTGCAGAGTATGTAGGTGTCTGTGACGTATCAAATTCCTCCATACAGACGTTCGTGTGTTAGTACACGCTAGTCGCATGTTAATTTAGAAGACGTCGCATTCAACCACATCATTTGTGGTTATTAGTGATTTTCTAAGCAATTTTACGTGACGTAGTTTGCCACTTGATTTCTGAACGACCGGCGCTGATATCATTATGAAAATCAACGCAAAGCTGTCTGCTTCCAAACAGGCCAAGCAAAATATTATTTCAGAAGTTGAAATATGTTTGATGTACTAAATCACTTTCACTGAATGCAGAAAGTACAATAATAGAGGCCCCTTTTTACAAGCTGTAAGGCCCAATGGGCAAATGGTCCTAGAAGCATAGTGGTATAGGCCCTCTGAGGGTGGTATGGTAGATAACATGCCGGACGCCTCTTCCTCCTAAGACATTTCCTGGTTCCCATTTCAGTTTCGCTTTTCTTAGGAGCCCAGTTAAATTTTAAAAATATAAGCCTCGATGAGGATTCGATGCCATTGACCATCGGCAGGCGAACGTAGACATTCATAATGGCCACGGATAAAATCCCCTCTGGTGACTCAAGAGGACCTCGAAAAGTCGGTGCAGATCTCTTCTGCTTTCGTCCTCTGTCCGCCATTGCGATATAGGCTTCAACCAACTAACCCCAGGTCCTTCTATCTTCGGCTGTCCCATGCAGTTCTGCTTATGTCCTCCCCATATTGTTTATGTATATTCCTACTTCTCTTCTCCGTGAGATTTCAAGTCTCTATGTATTTCTTAATCCCCGTGGATCCAAACTAAGTCTTTTCTAGTTATGACATTTTCAGGTTTTCTCAATGTATATCCTATCCCACGGCAGCGTCGTTCCTTCTCCGCTTGGTTCATTTGTATTTGTCTAGTTTTCTCCGTGTGCTCCATATTGGTAATTTGTCATTTTATATTCCTTCTATTTTGCGTGGGCATCGATTAGATGGTTAGTCAATTAGTTAGTCGCGGTTCTAACTTCACAGCAACGGGTCGTCCCCATTATGCTTCGTTCCTGTGCCAGTGAATATCACACAAAATACTCCTCACTGCCCAATGTGAAAAGATGGAATAGACAGAAGTATCAGCAAGCCAACAGCCCGGACAGGTACACTGTGCATAATGCCGCCGTCAGAATGCCAACACAAAAGTCTTCCACGGAAAATACAGTTCATCGTCGATGGAAGAGGCAGTCATTAGAAAACCAGCAGCCACACATTCGAGGATCGACTTCATTGCTCAGGGATTTATCCCACATGGCTTGGTCTCTTTCGGAAGGGCGCGCGCGCTGAAAGCATCGCACAAAGCACAAACACCGTAGCTCCAGTGACGACCCCCAGGAGTCTCCGAGAAAAATGCACCCATGAACCGAACAGGCAATCCAGTCAATTCCAAGCGACAGGCCGACCGTCATCGTTTCGAACATGCAGTTCTCGTCACAACAACTACGGACAGATGTAAAAACATTCCAAACGAAATTCACAGCTCTCAGTGTCGCGCCACTCACTCAACTCAGTAGCAGGGCGACGGAACCTTGCACTACCAGTCCAACATGAGGAAAATGCGACTGTAAACCGTAGCCAGATGCATAAACACTCCAGAGGCTTAGCGGTTCAAATGTCTATCCGCCATGTTGGGGACCGGAAGTCTATCCGGACATCGATTAGTAAATGTCTGTGGTTTATTTGTAATCGTCTTTGTTGTTCTCCACGTTTCTGATCCATACAGTACTACTGATTTACCATTACAATTACATATTCTAAGTATGTGCTAAGTTTAATTTCATTTCACTTCCACACATTTCTTAGCGTTATGAAAGCTCCTGTAAATAAAATCTACGTACATTTTTGGAAAATATCCACAAAGGAAAAGCGGGGAGAACGGAACTGGTTTCCTCTCAACCCTTGCAGTATTTTCTATGTGAATAATTTTAGCATTTACTCGGGGCTCGTCAACGGAGTAATCTTTTTCGTGGATACAGTCAATCCTAGAAGCATATCGATTCCATTATCGTTTAACAAAATTACGGAGAACGTTGCGGTCCCGTTGATTTCATTTATTCATCGTAGGAAGGCTATATATAGTTATCGAATCACGGAATAGTGTGTTAATGTAGTGTGAGATATATGGGCTGGCAGTGAGACAGGGATGGTTAGTGTATGTTACACATAATGGGCTGGCAGTGAGACAGGGATGGTTAGTGTATGTTACACATAATGGGCTGGCAGTGGGACAGGGATGGTTAGTGTATGTTACACATAATGGGCTGGCAGTGGGACAGGGATGGTTAGTGTATATTACACATAATGGGCTGGCAGTGGGACAGGGATGGTTAGTGTATGTTACACATAATGGGCTGGCAGTGGGACAGGGATTGTTAGTGTATGTTACACATAATGGGCTGGCAGTGGGACAGGGATGGTTAGTGTATATTACACATAATGGGCTGGCAGTGGGACAGGGATGGTTAGTGTATATTACACATAATGGGCTGGCAGTGGGACAGGGATGGTCAGTGTTTGTGGGTTGGCAGTGAGACAGGGATGGTTAGTGTATGTTACACATAATGGGCTGGCAGTGGGACAGGGATGGTTAGTGTATGTTACACATAATGGGCTGGCAGTGGGACAGGGATGGTTAGTGTATGTTACACATAATGGGCTGGCAGTGGGACAGGGATGGTTAGTGTATGTTACACATAATGGGCTGGCAGTGAGACAGGGATGGTTAGTTTATGTTACACATAATGGGCTTGCAGTGGGACAGGGATGGTCAATGTTTGTGGGTTGGCACTGAGACAGGGATGGTCAATGTTTGTGGGTTGGCAGCGAGACAGTGATGGTTAGTGTATATTACACATAATGGGCTGGCAGTGGGACAGGGATGGTCAATGTTTGTGGGTTGGTAGTGGGACAGGGATGGTCAGTGTTTGTGGGTTGGCAGTGAGGCAGGGATGGTCAATGTTTGTGGGTTGGCAGTGAGACAGGGATGGTTAGTGTTTGTGGGTTGGCAGTGGGACAGGGATGGTCAATGTTTGTGGGTTGGCAGCGAGACAGTGATGGTTAGTGTATGTTACTGTCCTGTTATTCCCGAGAGGAGTTTGGAATCAACAAGCACATCTTTAAATTTAGTATCTGTTGGGATTATTGACTGACTTTGGTCTACACTCCTCTCTTCTGTCTTCCATTCCATATATCTATTTCTTTCTCTCTCTCTATTATTCCCTCACCACATACTCCGACAACAGTTCCTTTCAACGATAAGATAAAAGATTTATTAATAAAAATTATGTCTGGTGTATGTATGGATATTGTCTATGTAGTTGGTATGTTCTTCTAGTGTGGATGCCAGATAAGATGTTGATAGATAGTCTCCGTGGTTTCTCTCGTCTCTTCTCTCAGCTAGAGTACAGGACATTACATAGATACAACGGAATGATCTCACCCTGACAGCTCCGTCTGCTTGAGTCTGTAGATATATCCGTTTTTTGTAATGAAAAATGTTCACCACTGTATGAATGTATTTAACCCGATCACCATATGCTGTCAGCTTAAACGGAATGGTCTTTCTTATCTTATAGCGTTCTTAATTCCATCCTGGAAAACACATCGAGTTTCTGGTATTCTGTATTTTTGTCCTGTACAAGTTTTACACTGGATAGTTCTTAATGGGTATAGGTACTTTGTATGCACCTTGCAACTCTTCGATACTGAGTCATTTGAGTTTTTCTATTAGTTTAAATGATCTCTATTTTCCCTTCTCTGTCCTCCTTGCTTCTTCCTATGAACATGCTGTTCTTTCCTTTCTTATGCACAAGTGTCGTGCTTTATTACTTTACAGTGCTTTCTTGTGCTTTATCAACACTGGGTGATCTTGACCACAGCCATCTGTGTTATATCTTAGTTGATAAGTCCCAACTGGTATGGAAACCTGTGTGATATACATTTAATAATGAGATCTGTGTCTGCTTCCTCTTCTCTCCTATGTGAGTGTCTTTTCCTCCAGCCGAAATGAAAAGGCTTCCGAAAAAACCCACTCTGACATAGGATAGAAGATTCACCTAACGTCTATACTATTCCTACTAATAGAAAGCAATGTTAAATGCACTTCACGCACATCTATATTCCTATGCTAAACTATACTCTAATATACCTTATTTAGGCATCTATGTTCCTGGAATCGAAAAAACACTTAGCGAATAACACACTACTATCCCCTCTTTCCATCATTAGGGACGTGTATTTCTATTCCCACTCAAGAACATATCTCCTTCAGTTCAGTTTGGAACACACACTAAACTTACACAAAGACGTAGCCACTCTTTTATCGGTCATTTTTGCCGCATAGTCCTTGACATTGCTGTACACCTCACATCCAGACTTCATTATCATGGTTAGTGGAAAATTACAGCTCTGAACCGTTTCACATCCATACCGCAATATGCTGTCCACTAATACTGTCTGCCTTTGTCGCAAACCAATTTTTCCACTCGACAGTTTACCTGGGCGGTAAGCCGGCCCCTTCTGTGTCTTGACCTATAAACACATGCCTGGTCAACCCGTTGTTTGTTACCCTTACTACTTCGTTTGTTAACCCTTCTTCTACCTGGTCAGTCGGTTTATACAGTCGTCTATCTGGGAATCATTAACTCTCAGTATTTCACGACATAGGCCCCCTCTTAAGAGATTAGACCGCGTCGAATCTTTCTCACTGTAGGTTTGATTCCCATGATCCACAACCCTAGTCTTCTTCCTCCGGAGCTGGATGTCTGGATATCAAATCCGATCCTACATTCTCCTTACCAAGGATGTATTCCATTGTGAAGTCCAGTTGCAGCAACAACGTCCATCACATCCACCGTGCGTTGAGCTTCTGCGAAGTAGCTATTAACATCACGTATTGATGATATGATTGGATCCTCACATTATCCAGTAGGCGCTCTAATTGACACCCTACTATACTACTCACGACTGAAACTAGTGTTGGCTCCTCGCTCCTGTACGTCCGGTCGACCTACTTTCGACTTGCGTCAGCGACGGCTCACAATACAGACGGATTGTCCCATCCTGATTGTAACACTGCTTCCATGTCCTCTTGGTTTCCCCCGGCTTTGCCTCTGGGGATGTTCCACCTCGTCCTCGTTGGACCGAGTCGTCTTTCCCAAATCTCCTGGACTTTTGCTTCCAGGACCATCTTGGGCGATATTGTATCTGGTCAGCCAATCTTCGGTTGGAGTCCTGGGTAATTCTCGCTTTTCCCGACATTACCCACCCCTTCTGAACTTGGTTACAGGTGAAACTTTCACTCTTGTCCTTTCCCTGACTTGTGATTTCCCTTCTCCTGTCGTTGGGTAAATCTGACCTATCACGTACTGTCCCATAGGCCCTCCTATGTTGTACTGGCGATCTCTGGTCTTCGTCTGGACTGGTAACCTTTGTCCCAATGGCTGCCATCACCATAAAGTGCGAAGCTTTGCTCCCGGATCTCTCTTCATATTTCCTAATGAGATGTCTAGGGAGATTTTTCTTCTCTTCCCCGATCCGTATTTTGTAGATGTTCTTGGACACCACCTTTTCCACAGGATAAGGTCCTTTCCATCCTACTTGGAGTATATTGGTCTCTGCTGGACTCCACACTTCCACTTTGTCTTCCACTTTAAGAGCTAGTTTCCTCTTAATTCGCTTGTTG
This sequence comes from Cepaea hortensis, assembly GCA_963921405.1. Classification (NCBI taxonomy): domain Eukaryota; kingdom Metazoa; phylum Mollusca; class Gastropoda; order Stylommatophora; family Helicidae; genus Cepaea; species Cepaea hortensis. The sequence goes on from OY992882.1 coordinate 11,088,473, forward strand.
GGTGGTGCTTTCTGGCACTCCGAACAAGACTTCACCCACCGGCGTACATCTCCGGTCATTCCTGGCCAGCAATAATGGCCGGATATTTTCTACAAGGTCTCTCTGACACCCATATGTCGATTCTCGCCTATGATGTGTCCACTCTGAAGAATGTGAGGACGGTGTGTCTCTGGAACCACCCACTGCTCATGCAGGTTATCTCCCCTCCCAGCTCTCCGATAGAGTAGTTGATTCTTCAGAAAGTACTGTCCCCGTTCTGGTGGCTCAGCACTTCTTTGCAGCTTCCTGTAGCAAGGATGCAACGTAGTATCCTTCCTCTGGGCAGTATGCAATTCTCCTATCTCTGAGTTGTCGCATAGTGTCTCTGCCTCTTTTTCCTTCCCTTGAGATCCACTGACTACTGTTCCCTTGTGGGCTTGCTGTTTGGGCATCCCCAAAAAGACATATTTCGTACCAATGATCATTGGGAATAGGGAGTCAGCTAATACAGCCGCAGGAATAATGCCCGTGACGTACCTGGATTTAATCTCCACCTTGGCTATTGGCAGCGTCATGGTAACAGCACTCCTCATTGCCGGCTGTATCTCTATGGTCTCCCCTGTAAGTTGGTCTGGGCTTACCAAGCTGGCGTCCACCACCGCTTCCCCATCCAAACCTGTATCGTAGAGACAAACAACCTGCTGGCCATTGACTTCAATCAGTTCAACCACAGGTGGTCTCTCTTGGTCCTGAGTGTCTTTCATCTCCTTGACCGTTTCCTTGCCTTCCTCTGTTAATTCCTCGAGGTTGGTTATGCAATTGGCGTCGTTTGCCTTGCATCTGCAGTCCACAGTATTATGTGTTATCGACTGGCAGTGAGTGTACCCTGTTCCTTTCCTAGGTTTCCGTGTGTCCTTTTTGTTCCTTTCTCCTTCGCCGACCTCAGCCTTGTCTGTGATCACCGATGTAGGAATCACTTTGCATGCTGCGAAGTAAGAACTTTTAGGTTTCGATCTGCAGTCTTTGGTGTTGTGAGAGGCCGCCTTGCAAAACGAACACCACTTCTCAGACCACTGTCGTTTCGCTTGAGAATTCGAGGTGCGCTGGTTTCCTACCTTCACCTTCTCTGAACTCTCCTCTGTGTGCTTTATATAAGGTTCCACTTTTTCTCCTTCCCAGTTTTTAGGTTTCTTTTTCTCTGGTTTCTCCTGACCTTTTGTTTGTGTACTTAGTTCCTCAGTTTCCCCATGTACTTCCACGAATCGTTCCGCCAGCTTATTCACAACATCAATCCGTTCCGCCCCTTGTTCTCCCAAGAAGGTTCTGAGAGGTTTCGACATTTGCTTTCGCATCTGGTCGACCACCATCATCTCTTCGAGACTCTCATAATCCCTCTTGAATTCTGCCAAGTCCATCCATTTCTGGAGATTTGATTTCAGCCTTAGACTGTAGGCGGCGAATAGTTCTCCCGGCTCTCGTCTAGACGATCTAAACTTCTTCCTATACGTTTGTGCTGTGACTTCATAATGTTTCATCAAAGCGGCTTTCAATTCCTCATACTGATTTTCCTGTCCTGGTGGTAGGCGTGTGTAGACCTCGTACCCTGAACCACGTAAAGACTGGGATAATTTAAGAGCCCATCTGGTTCTATCCAGTCCCATAGCGACTGCCATAGCCTCGAACCGATCCAAAAACTGGTATATCTTCTCTTTACTTTCATCAAAGACCGCCAAGGGAAACTTCATGGCATGGTAACCCTGTCCACTCATGTGGGTTGCCCCAGGTGAAGATGAACTTCCTTCTGCTGCATCTACTTCACCCTTAGTTTGTGTCTTGAGTTCTAACTCTTTCAAGCGGTATTCATGTTCCATTTCTTGTCTCCTGGCAGTCTGTTCCATTTCCAGTTTCTTGGTCTCCTGGTCCATTTTCTTGGCCTCTTGTTCCATTTCCAGTCGCTTGGTCTCCTGGTCCATTTTCTTGGCCTCTTGTTCCATTTCCAGTCGCTTGGTCTCCTGGTCCATTTCTAGTCGCTTGGTCTCCTGGTCCATTTCTAGTCGCTTGGTCTCCACCTCTATTCTTCTCACTTCCCACTCGGTCTTGCGATCTTCTCGTTCCGCTTGACGAATCTCTCGCTCTCTTTCCTGTATGTAATCAGTTAAGTCTGAACCCGCCAACCCAATTTCTTCTCCGTTGGCCCTAAGTTCTGCTGTAGTTAGTTTGGGAGTGGCCATAGTTAAAGCAGGTAAGTCAGCACGTTGAGTAAAGACACCTCAAGGCAGTAAAGAAGTACTCACTATACAATTATATTCCAGTTAGACCCTATATCATTAATCTATGTCTATCTAATATTATAAATCTACAACACCACACAGTACATCACAACCACTCTCTCATCCACAAGAGGAGATATAGGATAATGACTTATGTAGACGTGTGACCGTGTGACTAGGTATGTAATGTGTCTTACCACCTATCCACATTCACTCTGTCTGGAACTTTCTCACTGTAAAGTCACCAGCATTAATGAAATGTTTCTACCATAAATGTAATGGCACCATATATCCAATGGACGTCCTTCCATTAAAAGTCATCAATATATACTTCTTTTTCTTTTATTCCAATCAGTATGTCCCAACATGCAGGTACTCCGCTATGCCTGTGCCCTGTTATGCCCAGGTCATATGGGTATTTTTCCTACCCCGCTCGCTCCACCAATTATGTCCTGTTATTCCCTCCCGAGAGGAGTTTGGAATCAACAAGCACATCTTTAAATTTAGTATCTGTTGGGATTATTGACTGACTTTGGTCTACACTCCTCTCTTCTGTCTTCCATTCCATATATCTATTTCTTTCTCTCTCTCTATTATTCCCTCACCACATACTCCGACAACAGTTCCTTTCAACGATAAGATAAAAGATTTATTAATAAAAATTATGTCTGGTGTATGTATGGATATTGTCTATGTAGTTGGTATGTTCTTCTAGTGTGGATGCCAGATAAGATGTTGATAGATAGTCTCCGTGGTTTCTCTCGTCTCTTCTCTCAGCTAGAGTACAGGACATTACATAGATACAACGGAATGATCTCACCCTGACAGCTCCGTCTGCTTGAGTCTGTAGATATATCCGTTTTTTGTAATGAAAAATGTTCACCACTGTATGAATGTATTTAACCCGATCACCATATGCTGTCAGCTTAAACGGAATGGTCTTTCTTATCTTATAGCGTTCTTAATTCCATCCTGGAAAACACATCGAGTTTCTGGTATTCTGTATTTTTGTCCTGTACAAGTTTTACACTGGATAGTTCTTAATGGGTATAGGTACTTTGTATGCACCTTGCAACTCTTCGATACTGAGTCATTTGAGTTTTTCTATTAGTTTAAATGATCTCTATTTTCCCTTCTCTGTCCTCCTTGCTTCTTCCTATGAACATGCTGTTCTTTCCTTTCTTATGCACAAGTGTCGTGCTTTATTACTTTACAGTGCTTTCTTGTGCTTTATCAACACTGGGTGATCTTGACCACAGCCATCTGTGTTATATCTTAGTTGATAAGTCCCAACTGGTATGGAAACCTGTGTGATATACATTTAATAATGAGATCTGTGTCTGCTTCCTCTTCTCTCCTATGTGAGTGTCTTTTCCTCCAGCCGAAATGAAAAGGCTTCCGAAAAAACCCACTCTGACATAGGATAGAAGATTCACCTAACGTCTATACTATTCCTACTAATAGAAAGCAATGTTAAATGCACTTCACGCACATCTATATTCCTATGCTAAACTATACTCTAATATACCTTATTTAGGCATCTATGTTCCTGGAATCGAAAAAACACTTAGCGAATAACACACTACTATCCCCTCTTTCCATCATTAGGGACGTGTATTTCTATTCCCACTCAAGAACATATCTCCTTCAGTTCAGTTTGGAACACACACTAAACTTACACAAAGACGTAGCCACTCTTTTATCGGTCATTTTTGCCGCATAGTCCTTGACATTGCTGTACACCTCACATCCAGACTTCATTATCATGGTTAGTGGAAAATTACAGCTCTGAACCGTTTCACATCCATACCGCAATATGCTGTCCACTAATACTGTCTGCCTTTGTCGCAAACCAATTTTTCCACTCGACAGTTTACCTGGGCGGTAAGCCGGCCCCTTCTGTGTCTTGACCTATAAACACATGCCTGGTCAACCCGTTGTTTGTTACCCTTACTACTTCGTTTGTTAACCCTTCTTCTACCTGGTCAGTCGGTTTATACAGTCGTCTATCTGGGAATCATTAACTCTCAGTATTTCACGACAGTTACACATAATGGGCTGGCAGTGAGACAGGGATGGTTAGTTTATGTTACACATAATGGGCTGGCAGTGAGACAGGGATGGTCAATGTTTGTGGGTTGGCAGTGAGACAGGGATGGTCAATGTTTGTGGGTTGGCAGCGAGACAGTGATGGTTAGTGTATGTTACACATAATGGGCTGGCAGTGGGACAGGGATGGTTAGTTTATGTTACACGTAATGGGCTGGCAGTGGGACAGGGATGGTTAGTGTATGTTACACATAATGGGCTGGCAGTGGGACAGGGATGGTCAATGTTTGTGGGTTGGTAGTGGGACAGGAATGGTCAGTGTTTGTGGGTTGGCAGTGAGGCAGGGATGGTCAATGTTTGTGGGTTGGCAGTGAGACAGGGATGGTCAGTGTTTGTGGGTTGGCAGTGAGGCAGGGATGGTCAATGTTTGTGGGTTGGCAGTGAGACAGGGATGGTTAGTGTTTGTGGGTTGGCAGTGGGACAGGGATGGTCAATGTTTGTGGGTTGGCAGTGAGACAGGGATGGTCAATGTTTGTGGGTTGGCAGTGAGACAGGGATGGTTAGTGTTTGTGAGTTGGCAGTGGGACAGGGATGGTCAATGTTTGTGGGTTGGCAGTGAGACAGGGATGGTTAGTGTATGTTACACATAATGTGCTGGCAGTGGGACAGGGGTGGCTAGTGTATGTTACACATAATGGGCGGACAGTGGGACAGGGATGGTCAATGTTTGTGGGTTGGTAGTGGGACAGGGATGGTCAGTGTTTGTGGGTTGGCAGTGAGGCAGGGATGGTCAATGTTTGTGGGTTGGCAGTGAGACAGGGATGGTCAGTGTTTGTGGGTTGGCAGTGAGGCAGGGATGGTCAATGTTTGTGGGTTGGCAGTGAGACAGGGATGGTTAGTGTTTGTGGGTTGGCAGTGGGACAGGGATGGTCAATGTTTGTGGGTTGGCAGTGAGACAGGGATGGTCAATGTTTGTGGGTTGGCAGTGAGACAGGGATGGTTAGTGTTTGTGAGTTGGCAGTGGGACAGGGATGGTCAATGTTTGTGGGTTGGCAGTGAGACAGGGATGGTTAGTGTAGATTACACATAATGGGCTGGCAGTGAGACAGGGGTGGCTAGTGTATGTTACACATAATGGGCTGGCAGTGAGACAGTCATGGTTAGTGTATATTACACATAATGGGCGGACAGTGAGACAGGGATGGTTAGTGAATGTTACACATAATAGGCGGACAGTAAGACAGGGATGGTTAGTGTGTGTGGGTTGGCAGTGAGACAGGGATGGTTAGTGTAGATTACACATAATGGGCTGGCAGTGAGACAGGGGTGGCTAGTGTATGTTACACATAATGGGCTGGCAGTGAGACAGTCATGGTTAGTGTATATTACACATAATGGGCGGACAGTGAGACAGGGATGGTTAGTGAATGTTACACATAATAGGCGGACAGTAAGACAGGGATGGTTAGTGTTTGTGGGTTGGCAGTGAGACAGGGATGGTTAGTGTAGATTACACATAATGGGCTGGCAGTGAGACAGGGGTGGCTAGTGTATGTTACACATAATGGGCTGGCAGTGAGACAGTCATGGTTAGTGTATGTTACACATAATGGGCTGGCAGTGGGACAGGGGTGGCTAGTGTATGTTACACATAATGGGCTGGCAGTGAGACAGTCATGGTTAGTGTATGTTACACATAATGGGCGGACAGTGAGACAGGGATGGTTAGTGAATGTTACACATAATAGGCGGGCAGTGAGACAGGGATGGTTAGTGTTTGTGGGTTGGCAGTGAGACAGGGATGGTTAGTGTAGATTACACATAATGGGCTGGCAGTGGGACAGGGATGGTTAGTAAATGTTACACATAATGGGTTGGCAGTGAGACAGGGATGGTTAGTGTTTGTGGGTTGGCAGTGGGACAGGGATGGTCAATGTTTGTGGGTTGGCAGTGAGACAGGGATGGTTAGTGTTTGTGGGTTGGCAGTGGGACAGGGATGGTCAATGTTTGTGGGTTGGCAGTGAGACAGGGATGGTTAGTGTTTGTGGGTTGGGAGTGGGACAGGGATGGTTAGTTTATGTTACACGTAATGGGCTGGCAGTGGGACAGGGATTGTTAGTGTATGTTACACATAATGGGCTGGCAGTGAGACAGGGATGGTTAGTTTATTATACACATAATGGGCTGGCAGTGAGACAAGGATGGTTAGTGTATATTACACATAATGGGCTGGCAGTGGGACAGGGATTGTCAATGTTTGTGGGTTGGTAGAGTGACAGGGATGGTCAGTGTTTGTGGGTTGGCAGTGAGACAGGGATGGTCAGTGTTTGTGTGTTGGCAGTGAGACAGGGATGGTCAGTGTTTGTGTGTTGGCAGTGAGACAGGGATGGTTAGTGTTTGTGTGTTGGCAGTGAGACAGGGATGGTCAGTGTTTGTGTGTTGGTAGTGGGACAGGGATGGTCAGTGTTTGTATGTTGGTAGTGGGACAGGGATGGTCAGTGTTTGTGTGTTGGCATTGAGACAGGGATGGTTAGTGTTTGTGGGTTGGCAGTGGGACAGGGATGGTCAGTGTTTGTGTGTTGGCAGTGAGACAGGGATGGTCAGTGTTTGTGTGTTGGCAGTGAGACAGGGATGGTCAGTGTTTGTGGGTTGGCAGTGAGACAGGGATGGTCAGTGTTTGTGGGTTGGCAGTGGGACAGGGATGGTCAGTGTTTGTGTGTTGGCAGTGAGACAGGGATGGTCAATGTTTGTGTGTTGGCAGTGAGACAGGGATGGTCAGTGTTTGTGTGTTGGCAGTGAGACAGGGATGGTCAATGTTTGTGGGTTGGCAGTGAGACAGGGATGGTCAATGTTTGTGTGTTGGCAGTGAGACAGGGATGGTCAGTGTTTGTGTGTTGGCAGTGGGACAGGGATGGTCAGTGTTTGTGTGTTGGCAGTGAGACAGGGATGGTCAGTGTTTGTGGGTTGGCAGTGGGACAGGGATGGTCAGTGTTTGTGTGTTGGCAGTGAGACAGGGATGGTCAATGTTTGTGGGTTGGCAGTGAGACAGGGATGGTTAGTGTTTGTGTGTTGGCAGTGAGACAGGGATGGTTAGTGTTTGTGTGTTGGCAGTGGGACAGGGATGGTCAATGTTTGTGGGTTGGCAGTGAGACAGGGATGGTCAGTGTTTGTGTGTTGGCAGTGAGACAGGGATGGTTAGTGTTTGTGTGTTGGTAGTGGGACAGGGATGGTCAGTGTTTGTATGTTGGCAGTGAGACAGGGATGGTTAGTGTTTGTGGGTTGGCAGTGGGACAGGGATGGTCAGTGTTTGTGTGTTGGCAATGAGACAGGGATGGTCAATGTTTGTGGGTTGGCAGTGAGACAGGGATGGTTAGTGTTTGTGGGTTGGCAGTGGGACAGGGATGGTCAATGTTTGTGGGTTGGCAGTGAGACAGGGATGGTCAATGTTTGTGGGTTGGCAGTGAGACAGGGATGGTTAGTGTTTGTGAGTTGGCAGTGGGACAGGGATGGTCAATGTTTGTGGGTTGGCAGTGAGACAGGGATGGTTAGTGTATGTTACACATAATGTGCTGGCAGTGGGACAGGGGTGGCTAGTGTATGTTACACATAATGGGCGGACAGTGGGACAGGGATGGTCAATGTTTGTGGGTTGGTAGTGGGACAGGGATGGTCAGTGTTTGTGGGTTGGCAGTGAGGCAGGGATGGTCAATGTTTGTGGGTTGGCAGTGAGACAGGGATGGTCAGTGTTTGTGGGTTGGCAGTGAGGCAGGGATGGTCAATGTTTGTGGGTTGGCAGTGAGACAGGGATGGTTAGTGTTTGTGGGTTGGCAGTGGGACAGGGATGGTCAATGTTTGTGGGTTGGCAGTGAGACAGGGATGGTCAATGTTTGTGGGTTGGCAGTGAGACAGGGATGGTTAGTGTTTGTGAGTTGGCAGTGGGACAGGGATGGTCAATGTTTGTGGGTTGGCAGTGAGACAGGGATGGTTAGTGTATGTTACACATAATGTGCTGGCAGTGGGACAGGGGTGGCTAGTGTATGTTACACATAATGGGCGGACTGTGAGACAGTCATGGTTAGTGTATATTACACATAATGGGCGGACAGTGAGACAGGGATGGTTAGTGAATGTTACACATAATAGGCGGACAGTAAGACAGGGATGGTTAGTGTTTGTGGGTTGGCAGTGAGACAGGGATGGTTAGTGTAGATTACACATAATGGGCTGGCAGTGAGACAGGGGTGGCTAGTGTATGTTACACATAATGGGCTGGCAGTGAGACAGTCATGGTTAGTGTATATTACACATAATGGGCGGACAGTGAGACAGGGATGGTTAGTGAATGTTACACATAATAGGCGGACAGTAAGACAGGGATGGTTAGTGTTTGTGGGTTGGCAGTGAGACAGGGATGGTTAGTGTAGATTACACATAATGGGCTGGCAGTGAGACAGGGGTGGCTAGTGTATGTTACACATAATGGGCTGGCAGTGAGACAGTCATGGTTAGTGTATGTTACACATAATGGGCTGGCAGTGGGACAGGGGTGGCTAGTGTATGTTACACATAATGGGCTGGCAGTGAGACAGTCATGGTTAGTGTATGTTACACATAATGGGCGGACAGTGAGACAGGGATGGTTAGTGAATGTTACACATAATAGGCTGGCAGTGAGACAGGGATGGTTAGTGTTTGTGGGTTGGCAGTGAGACAGGGATGGTTAGTGTAGATTACACATAATGGGCTGGCAGTGGGACAGGGATGGTTAGTAAATGTTACACATAATGGGTTGGCAGTGAGACAGGGATGGTTAGTGTTTGTGGGTTGGCAGTGGGACAGGGATGGTCAATGTTTGTGGGTTGGCAGTGAGACAGGGATGGTTAGTGTTTGTGGGTTGGCAGTGGGACAGGGATGGTCAATGTTTGTGGGTTGGCAGTGAGACAGGGATGGTTAGTGTTTGTGGGTTGGGAGTGGGACAGGGATGGTTAGTTTATGTTACACGTAATGGGCTGGCAGTGGGACAGGGATGGTTAGTGTATGTTACACATAATGGGCTGGCAGTGAGACAGGGATGGTTAGTTTATTATACACATAATGGGCTGGCAGTGAGACAAGGATGGTTAGTGTATATTACACATAATGGGCTGGCAGTGGGACAGGGATTGTCAATGTTTGTGGGTTGGTAGAGTGACAGGGATGGTCAGTGTTTGTGGGTTGGCAGTGAGACAGGGATGGTCAGTGTTTGTGTGTTGGCAGTGAGACAGGGATGGTCAGTGTTTGTGTGTTGGCAGTGAGACAGGGATGGTTAGTGTTTGTGTGTTGGCAGTGAGACAGGGATGGTCAGTGTTTGTGTTTTGGTAGTGGGACAGGGATGGTCAGTGTTTGTGTGTTGGTAGTGGGACAGGGATGGTCAGTGTTTGTGTGTTGGCATTGAGACAGGGATGGTTAGTGTTTGTGGGTTGGCAGTGGGACAGGGATGGTCAGTGTTTGTGTGTTGGCAGTGAGACAGGGATGGTCAGTGTTTGTGTGTTGGCAGTGAGACAGGGATGGTCAGTGTTTGTGGGTTGGCAGTGAGACAGGGATGGTCAGTGTTTGTGGGTTGGCAGTGGGACAGGGATGGTCAGTGTTTGTGTGTTGGCAGTGAGACAGGGATGGTCAATGTTTGTGTGTTGGCAGTGAGACAGGGATGGTCAGTGTTTGTGTGTTGGCAGTGAGACAGGGATGGTCAATGTTTGTGGGTTGGCAGTGAGACAGGGATGGTCAATGTTTGTGTGTTGGCAGTGAGACAGGGATGGTCAGTGTTTGTGTGTTGGCAGTGGGACAGGGATGGTCAGTGTTTGTGTGTTGGCAGTGAGACAGGGATGGTCAGTGTTTGTGGGTTGGCAGTGGGACAGGGATGGTCAGTGTTTGTGTGTTGGCAGTGAGACAGGGATGGTCAATGTTTGTGGGTTGGCAGTGAGACAGGGATGGTCAGTGTTTGTGTGTTGGCAGTGGGACAGGGATGGTCAGTGTTTGTGTGTTGGCAGTGAGACAGGGATGGTCAGTGTTTGTGGGTTGGCAGTGGGACAGGGATGGTCAGTGTTTGTGTGTTGGCAGTGAGACAGGGATGGTCAATGTTTGTGGGTTGGCAGTGAGACAGGGATGGTTAGTGTTTGTGTGTTGGCAGTGAGACAGGGATGGTTAGTGTTTGTGTGTTGGCAGTGGGACAGGGATGGTCAATGTTTGTGGGTTGGCAGTGAGACAGGGATGGTCAGTGTTTGTGTGTTGGCAGTGAGACAGGGATGGTTAGTGTTTGTGTGTTGGTAGTGGGACAGGGATGGTCAGTGTTTGTGTGTTGGCAGTGAGACAGGGATGGTTAGTGTTTGTGGGTTGGCAGTGGGACAGGGATGGTCAGTGTTTGTGTGTTGGCAGTGAGACAGGGATGGTCAGTGTTTGTGGGTTGGCAGTGGGACAGGGATGGTTAGTGTTTGTGGGTTGGCAGTGAGACAGGGATGGTTAGTGTTTGTGTGTTGGTAGTGGGACAGGGATGGTCAGTGTTTGTGTGTTGGCAGTGAGACAGGGATGGTTAGTGTTTGTGGGTTGGCAGTGGGACAGGGATGGTCAGTGTTTGTGTGTTGGCAGTGAGACAGGGATGGTCAGTGTTTGTGTGTTGGCAGTGAGGCAGGGATGGTCAGTGTTTGTGGGTTGGCAGTGAGACAGGGATGGTCAGTGTTTGTGGGTTGGCAGTGGGACAGGGATGGTTAGTGTTTGTGGGTTGGCAGTGGGACAGGGATGGTCAGTGTTTGTGTGTTGGCAGTGAGACAGGGATGGTCAGTGTTTGTGTGTTGGCAGTGAGGCAGGGATGGTCAGTGTTTGTGTGTTGGCAGTGGGACAGGGATGGTCAGTGTTTGTGTGTTGGCAGTGAGACAGGGATGGTCAGTGTTTGTGTGTTGGCAGTGAGACAGGGATGGTCAGTGTTTGTGTGTTGGCAGTGAGACAGGGATGGTCAGTGTTTGTGTGTTGGCAGTGCGGCAGGGATGGTTAGTGTTTGTGGGTTGGCAGTGGGACAGGGATGGTCAGTGTTTGTGTGTTGGCAGTGAGACAGGGATGGTCAGTGTTTGTGTGTTGGCAGTGCGGCAGGGATGGTCAGTGTTTGTGGGTTGGCAGTGGGACCGGGATGGTCAGTGTTTGTGTGTTGGCAGTGAGACAGGGATGGTTAGTGTTTGTGTGTTGGCAGTGAGACAGGGATGGTTAGTGTTTGTGGCTTGGTAGTGGGACAGGGATGGTCAGTGTTTGTGTGTTGGCAGTGAGACAGGGATGGTTAGTGTTTGTGTGTTGGTAGTGGGACAGGGATGGTCAGTGTTTGTGTGTTGGCAGTGAGACAGGGATGGTCAGTGTTTGTGTGTTGGCAGTGAGACAGGGATGGTCAGTGTTTGTGGGTTGGCAGTGGGACAGGGATGGTCAGTGTTTGTGTGTTGGCAGTGAGACAGGGATGGTCAATGTTTGTGGGTTGGCAGTGAGACAGGGATGGTTAGTGTTTGTGTGTTGGCAGTGAGACAGGGATGGTTAGTGTTTGTGTGTTGGCAGTGGGACAGGGATGGTCAATGTTTGTGGGTTGGCAGTGAGACAGGGATGGTCAGTGTTTGTGTGTTGGCAGTGAGACAGGGATGGTTAGTGTTTGTGTGTTGGCAGTGGGACAGGGATGGTCAGTGTTTGTGTGTTGGCAGTGAGACAGGGATGGTCAATGTTTGTGGGTTGGCAGTGAGACAGGGATGGTTAGTGTTTGTGGGTTGGCAGTGGGACAGGGATGGTCAGTGTTTGTGGGTTGGTAGTGGGACAGGGATGGTCAATGTTTGTGGGTTGGTAGTGGGACAGGGATGGTCAATGTTTGTGGGTTGGCAGTGGGACAGGGATGGTCAATGTTTGTGGGTTGGTATTGGGACAGGGATGGTCAGTGTTTGTGTGTTGGCAGTGGGACAGGGATGGTCAATGTTTGTGGGTTGGTAGTGGGACAGGGATGGTCAATGTTTGTGGGTTGGCAGTGAGACAGGGATGGTTAGTGTTTGTGGGTTGGCAGTGGGACAGGGATAGTCAGTGTTTGTGGGTTGGCAGTGCGACAGGGATGGTCAATGTTTGTGGGCTGGCAGTGGGACAGGGATGGTTAGTGTTTGTGGGTTGGCAGTGGGACAGGGATGGTCAATGTTTGTGGGTTGGTTGTCGGACAGGGATGGTCAATGTTTGTGGGTTGGCAGTGAGGCAGGGATGGTCAATGTTTGTGGGTTGGCAGTGAGACAGGGATGGTTAGTGTTTGTGGGTTGGCAGTGGGACAGGGATGGTCAATGTTTGTCTGTTGGCAGTGAGACAGGGATGATCAATAATTGTGGGTTGGCAGTGAGACAGGGATGGTTAGTGTATGTTACACATAATGGGCTGGCAGTGAGACAGGGATGGTTAGTTTATGTTACACATAATGGGCTGGCAGTGGGACAGGGATGGTCAATGTTTGTGGGTTGGCACTGAGACAGGGATGGTCAATGTTTGTGGGTTGGCAGCGAGACAGTGATGGTTAGTGTATGTTACACATAATGGGCTGGCAGTGAGACAGGGATGGCTAGTGTATGTTACACATAATGGGCTGGCAGTGGGACAGGGATGGTTAGTTTATGTTACACGTAATGGGCTGGCAGTGAGACAGGGATGGCTAGTGTATGTTACACATAATGGGCTGGCAGTGGGACAGGGATGGTTTGTTTATGTTACACATAATGGGCTGGCAGTGAGACAGGGATGGCTAGTGTATGTTACACATAATGGGCTGGCAGTGAAACAGGGATGGCTAGTGTATATTACACATAATGGGCTGGCAGTGGGACAGGGATGGTCAATGTTTGTGGGTTGGTAGTGGGACAGGGATGGTCAGTGTTTGTGGGTTGGCAGTGAGGCAGGGATGGTCAATGTTTGTGGGTTGACAGTGAGACAGGGATGGTTAGTGTTTGTGGGCTGGCAGTGGGACAGGGATTGTCAATGTTTGTGGGTTGACAGTGAGACAGGGATGGTCAATAATTGTGGGTTGGCAGTGAGACAGGGATGGTTAGTGTATGTTACACATAATGGGCTGACAGTGAGACAGGGATGGTTAGTTTATGTTACACATAATGGGCTGACAGTGAGACAGGGATGGTTAGTTTATGTTACACATATTGGGCTGACAGTGAGACAGGGATGGTTAGTTTATGTTACACATAATGGGCTGGCAGTGGGACAGGGATGGTCAGTGTTTGTGGGTTGGCAGTGAGGCAGGGATGGTCAATGTTTGTGGGTAGGCAGTGAGACAGGGATGGTCAGTGTTTGTGGGTTGGCAGTGAGGCAGGGATGGTCAATGTTTGTGGGTTGGCAGTGAGACAGGGATGGTTAGTGTTTTTGGGTTGGCAGTGGGACAGGGATGGTCAATGTTTGTGGGTTGGCAGTGAGACAGGGATGGTCAATGTTTGTGGGTTGGCAGTGAGACAGGGATGGTTAGTGTTTGTGAGTTGGCAGTGGGACAGGGATGGTCAATGTTTGTGGGTTGGCAGTGAGACAGGGATGGTTAGTGTATGTTACACATAATGTGCTGGCAGTGGGACAGGGGTGGCTAGTGTATGTTACACATAATGGGCGGACAGTGGGACAGGAATGGTCAATGTTTGTGGGTTGGTAGTGGGACAGGGATGGTCAGTGTTTGTGGGTTGGCAGTGAGGCAGGGATGGTCAATGTTTGTGGGTTGGCAGTGAGACAGGGATGGTCAGTGTTTGTGGGTTGGCAGTGAGGCAGGGATGGTCAATGTTTGTGGGTTGGCAGTGAGACAGGGATGGTTAGTGTTTGTGGGTTGGCAGTGGGACAGGGATGGTCAATGTTTGTGGGTTGGCAGTGAGACAGGGATGGTCAATGTTTGTGGGTTGGCAGTGAGACAGGGATGGTTAGTGTTTGTGAGTTGGCAGTGGGACAGGGATGGTCAATGTTTGTGGGTTGGCAGTGAGACAGGGATGGTTAGTGTATGTTACACATAATGTGCTGGCAGTGGGACAGGGGTGGCTAGTGTATGTTACACATAATGGGCGGACAGTGAGACAGTCATGGTTAGTGTATATTACACATAATGGGCGGACAGTGAGACAGGGATGGTTAGTGAATGTTACACATAATAGGCGGACAGTAAGACAGGGATGGTTAGTGTTTGTGGGTTGGCAGTGAGACAGGGATGGTTAGTGTAGATTACACATAATGGGCTGGCAGTGAGACAGGGGTGGCTAGGGTATGTTACACATAATGGGCTGGCAGTGAGACAGTCATGGTTAGTGTATATTACACATAATGGGCGGACAGTGAGACAGGGATGGTTAGTGAATGTTACACATAATAGGCGGACAGTAAGACAGGGATGGTTACTGTTTGTGGGTTGGCAGTGAGACAGGGATGGTTAGTGTAGATTACACATAATGGGCTGGCAGTGAGACAGGGGTGGCTAGTGTATGTTACACATAATGGGCTGGCAGTGAGACAGTCATGGTTAGTGTATGTTACACATAATGGGCTGGCAGTGGGACAGGGGTGGCTAGTGTATGTTACACATAATGGGCTGGCAGTGAGACAGTCATGGTTAGTGTATGTTACACATAATGGGCGGACAGTGAGACAGGGATGGTTAGTGAATGTTACACATAATAGGCGGGCAGTGAGACAGGGATGGTTAGTGTTTGTGGGTTGGCAGTGAGACAGGGATGGTTAGTGTAGATTACACATAATGGGCTGGCAGTGGGACAGGGATGGTTAGTAAATGTTACACATAATGGGTTGGCAGTGAGACAGGGATGGTTAGTGTTTGTGGGTTGGCAGTGGGACAGGGATGGTCAATGTTTGTGGGTTGGCAGTGAGACATGGATGGTTAGTGTTTGTGGGTTGGCAGTGGGACAGGGATGGTCAATGTTTGTGGGTTGACAGTGAGACAGGGATGGTTAGTGTTTGTGGGTTGGGAGTGGGACAGGGATGGTTAGTTTATGTTACACGTAATGGGCTGGCAGTGGGACAGGGATGGTTAGTGTATGTTACACATAATGGGCTGGCAGTGAGACAGGGATGGTTAGTTTATTATACACATAATGGGCTGGCAGTGAGACAAGGATGGTTAGTGTATATTACACATAATGGGCTGGCAGTGGGACAGGGATTGTCAATGTTTGTGGGTTGGTAGAGTGACAGGGATGGTCAGTGTTTGTGGGTTGGCAGTGAGACAGGGATGGTCAGTGTTTGTGTGTTGGCAGTGAGACAGGGATGGTCAGTGTTTGTGTATTGGCAGTGAGACAGGGATGGTTAGTGTTTGTGTGTTTGCAGTGAGACAGGGATGGTCAGTGTTTGTGTGTTGGTAGTGGGACAGGGATGGTCAGTGTTTGTGTGTTGGTAGTGGGACAGGGATGGTCAGTGTTTGTGTGTTGGCAGTGAGACAGGGATGGTTAGTGTTTGTGGGTTGGCAGTGGGACAGGGATGGTCAGTGTTTGTGTGTTGGCAGTGAGACAGGGATGGTCAGTGTTTGTGTGTTGGCAGTGAGACAGGGATGGTCAGTGTTTGTGGGTTGGCAGTGAGACAGGGATTGTCAGTGTTTGTGGGTTGGCAGTGGGACAGGGATGGTCAGTGTTTGTGTGTTGGCAGTGAGACAGGGATGGTCAATGTTTGTGTGTTGGCAGTGAGACAGGGATGGTTAGTGTTTGTGTGTTGGCAGTGGGACAGGGATGGTCAATGTTTGTGGGTTGGCAGTGAGACATTGATGGTCAGTGTTTGTGTGTTGGCAGTGAGACAGGGATGGTTAGTGTTTGTGTGTTGGTAGTGGGACAGGGATGGTCAGTGTTTGTGTGTTGGCAGTGAGACAGGGATGGTTAGTGTTTGTGGGTTGGCAGTGGGATAGGGATGGTCAGTGTTTGTGTGTTGGCAGTGAGACAGGGATGGTCAGTGTTTGTGGGTTGGCAGTGGGACAGGGATGGTTAGTGTTTGTGGGTTGGCAGTGAGACAGGGATGGTTAGTGTTTGTGTGTTGGTAGTGGGACAGGGATGGTCAGTGTTTGTGTGTTGGCAGTGAGACAGGGATGGTCAGTGTTTGTGGGTTGGCAGTGGGACAGGGATGGTCAGTGTTTGTGTGTTGGCAGTGAGACAGGGATGGTCAATGTTTGTGGGTTGGCAGTGAGACAGGGATGGTTAGTGTTTGTGTGTTGGCAGTGAGACAGGGATGGTTAGTGTTTGTGTGTTGGCAGTGGGACAGGGATGGTCAATGTTTGTGGGTTGGCAGTGAGACAGGGATGGTCAGTGTTTGTGTGTTGGCAGTGAGACAGGGATGGTTAGTGTTTGTGTGTTGGTAGTGGGACAGGGATGGTCAGTGTTTGTGTGTTGGCAGTGAGACAGGGATGGTTAGTGTTTGTGGGTTGGCAGTGGGACAGGGATGGTCAGTGTTTGTGTGTTGGCAGTGAGACAGGGATGGTCAGTGTTTGTGGGTTGGCAGTGGGACAGGGATGATTAGTGTTTGTGGGTTGGCAGTGAGACAGGGATGGTTAGTGTTTGTGTGTTGGTAGTGGGACAGGGATGGTCAGTGTTTGTGTGTTGGCAGTGAGACAGGGATGGTTAGTGTTTGTGGGTTGGCAGTGGGACAGGGATGGTCAGTGTTTGTGTGTTGGCAGTGAGACAGGGATGGTCAGTGTTTGTGTGTTGGCAGTGAGGCAGGGATGGTCAGTGTTTGTGGGTTGGCAGTGAGACAGGGATGGTCAGTGTTTGTGGGTTGGCAGTGGGACAGGGATGGTTAGTGTTTGTGGGTTGGCAGTGGGACAGGGATGGTCAGTGTTTGTGTGTTGGCAGTGAGACAGGGATGGTCAGTGTTTGTGTGTTGGCAGTGAGGCAGGGATGGTCAGTGTTTGTGTGTTGGCAGTGGGACAGGGATGGTCAGTGTTTGTGTGTTGGCAGTGAGACAGGGATGGTCAGTGTTTGTGTGTTGGCAGTGAGACAGGGATGGTTAGTGTTTGTGGGTTGGCAGTGGGACAGGGATGGTCAGTGTTTGTGTGTTGGCAGTGAGACAGGGATGGTCAGTGTTTGTGTGTTGGCAGTGCGGCAGGGATGGTCAGTGTTTGTGGGTTGGCAGTGGGACCGGGATGGTCAGTGTTTGTGTGTTGGCAGTGAGACAGGGATGGTTAGTGTTTGTGTGTTGGCAGTGAGACAGGGATGGTTAGTGTTTGTGGGTTGGTAGTGGGACAGGGATGGTCAGTGTTTGTGTGTTGGCAGTGAGACAGGGATGGTTAGTGTTTGTGTGTTGGTGGTGGGACAGGGATGGTCAGTGTTTGTGTGTTGGCAGTGAGACAGGGATGGTCAGTGTTTGTGTGTTGGCAGTGAGACAGGGATGGTCAGTGTTTGTGGGTTGGCAGTGGGACAGGGATGGTCAGTGTTTGTGTGTTGGCAGTGAGACAGGGATGGTCAATGTTTGTGGGTTGGCAGTGAGACAGGGATGGTTAGTGTTTGTGTGTTGGCAGTGAGACAGGGATGGTTAGTGTTTGTGTGTTGGCAGTGGGACAGGGATGGTCAATGTTTGTGGGGTGGCAGTGAGACAGGGATGGTCAGTGTTTGTGTGTTGGCAGTGAGACAGGGATGGTTAGTGTTTGTGTGTTGGCAGTGGGACAGGGATGGTCAGTGTTTGTGTGTTGGCAGTGAGACAGGGATGGTCAGTGTTTGTGGGTTGGCAGTGGGACAGGGATGGTCAGTGTTTGTGTGTTGGCAGTGAGACAGGGATGGTCAATGTTTGTGGGTTGGCAGTGAGACAGGGATGGTTAGTGTTTGTGTGTTGGCAGTGAGACAGGGATGGTTAGTGTTTGTGTGTTGGCAGTGGGACAGGGATGGTCAATGTTTGTGGGTTGGCAGTGAGACAGGGATGGTCAGTGTTTGTGTGTTGGCAGTGAGACAGGGATGGTTAGTGTTTGTGTGTTGGTAGTGGGACAGGGATGGTCAGTGTTTGTGTGTTGGCAGTGAGACAGGGATGGTTAGTGTTTGTGGGTTGGCAGTGGGACAGGGATGGTCAGTGTTTGTGTGTTGGCAGTGAGACAGGGATGGTCAGTGTTTGTGGGTTGGCAGTGGGACAGGGATGATTAGTGTTTGTGGGTTGGCAGTGAGACAGGGATGGTTAGTGTTTGTGTGTTGGTAGTGGGACAGGGATGGTCAGTGTTTGTGTGTTGGCAGTGAGACAGGGATGGTTAGTGTTTGTGGGTTGGCAGTGGGACAGGGATGGTCAGTGTTTGTGTGTTGGCAGTGAGACAGGGATGGTCAGTGTTTGTGTGTTGGCAGTGAGGCAGGGATGGTCAGTGTTTGTGGGTTGGCAGTGAGACAGGGATGGTCAGTGTTTGTGGGTTGGCAGTGGGACAGGGATGGTTAGTGTTTGTGGGTTGGCAGTGGGACAGGGATGGTCAGTGTTTGTGTGTTGGCAGTGAGACAGGGATGGTCAGTGTTTGTGTGTTGGCAGTGAGGCAGGGATGGTCAGTGTTTGTGTGTTGGCAGTGGGACAGGGATGGTCAGTGTTTGTGTGTTGGCAGTGAGACAGGGATGGTCAGTGTTTGTGTGTTGGCAGTGAGACAGGGATGGTTAGTGTTTGTGGGTTGGCAGTGGGACAGGGATGGTCAGTGTTTGTGTGTTGGCAGTGAGACAGGGATGGTCAGTGTTTGTGTGTTGGCAGTGCGGCAGGGATGGTCAGTGTTTGTGGGTTGGCAGTGGGACCGGGATGGTCAGTGTTTGTGTGTTGGCAGTGAGACAGGGATGGTTAGTGTTTGTGTGTTGGCAGTGAGACAGGGATGGTTAGTGTTTGTGGGTTGGTAGTGGGACAGGGATGGTCAGTGTTTGTGTGTTGGCAGTGAGACAGGGATGGTTAGTGTTTGTGTGTTGGTGGTGGGACAGGGATGGTCAGTGTTTGTGTGTTGGCAGTGAGACAGGGATGGTCAGTGTTTGTGTGTTGGCAGTGAGACAGGGATGGTCAGTGTTTGTGGGTTGGCAGTGGGACAGGGATGGTCAGTGTTTGTGTGTTGGCAGTGAGACAGGGATGGTCAATGTTTGTGGGTTGGCAGTGAGACAGGGATGGTTAGTGTTTGTGTGTTGGCAGTGAGACAGGGATGGTTAGTGTTTGTGTGTTGGCAGTGGGACAGGGATGGTCAATGTTTGTGGGGTGGCAGTGAGACAGGGATGGTCAGTGTTTGTGTGTTGGCAGTGAGACAGGGATGGTTAGTGTTTGTGTGTTGGCAGTGGGACAGGGATGGTCAGTGTTTGTGTGTTGGCAGTGAGACAGGGATGGTCAATGTTTGTGGGTTGGCAGTGAGACAGGGATGGTTAGTGTTTGTGGGTTGGCAGTGGGACAGGGATGGTCAGTGTTTGTGGGTTGGTAGTGGGACAGGGATGGTCAATGTTTGTGGGTTGGTAGTGGGACAGGGATGGTCAATGTTTGTGGGTTGGCAGTGGGACAGGGATGGTCAATGTTTGTGGGTTGGTATTGGGACAGTGATGGTCAGTGTTTGTGTGTTGGCAGTGGGACAGGGATGGTCAATGTTTGTGGGTTGGTAGTGGGACAGGGATGGTCAATGTTTGTGGGTTGGCAGTGAGACAGGGATGGTTAGTGTTTGTGGGTTGGCAGTGGGACAGGGATGGTCAGTGTTTGTGGGTTGGCAGTGGGACAGGGATGGTCAATGTTTGTGGGCTGGCAGTGGGACAGGGATGGTTAGTGTTTGTGGGTTGGCAGTCGGACATGGATGGTCAATGTTTGTGGGTTGGTTGTGGGACAGGGATGGTCAATGTTTGTGGGTTGGCAGTGAGGCAGGGATGGTCAATGTTTGTGGGTTGGCAGTGAGACAGGGATGGTTAGTGTTTGTGGGTTGGCAGTGGGACAGGGATGGTCAATGTTTGTCTGTTGGCAGTGAGACAGGGATGATCAATAATTGTGGGTTGGCAGTGAGACAGGGATGGTTAGTGTATGTTACACATAATGGGCTGGCAGTGAGACAGGGATGGTTAGTTTATGTTACACATAATGGGCTGGCAGTGGGACAGGGATGGTCAATGTTTGTGGGTTGGCACTGAGACAGGGATGGTCAATGTTTGTGGGTTGGCAGCGAGACAGTGATGGTTAGTGTATGTTACACATAATGGGCTGGCAGTGAGACAGGGATGGCTAGTGTATGTTACACATAATGGGCTGGCAGTGGGACAGGGATGGTTAGTTTATGTTACACGTAATGGGCTGGCAGTGAGACAGGGATGGCTAGTGTATGTTACACATAATGGGCTGGCAGTGGGACAGGGATGGTTAGTTTATGTTACACATAATGGGCTGGCAGTGAGACAGGGATGGCTAGTGTATGTTACACATAATGGGCTGGCAGTGAGACAGGGATGGCTAGTGTATATTACACATAATGGGCTGGCAGTGGGACAGGGATGGTCAATGTTTGTGGGTAGGCAGTGAGACAGGGATGGTCAGTGTTTGTGGGTTGGCAGTGAGGCAGGGATGGTCAATGTTTGTGGGTTGGCAGTGAGACAGGGATGGTTAGTGTTTGTGGGTTGGCAGTGGGACAGGGATGGTCAATGTTTGTGGGTTGGCAGTGAGACAGGGATGGTCAATGTTTGTGGGTTGGCAGTGAGACAGGGATGGTTAGTGTTTGTGAGTTGGCAGTGGGACAGGGATGGTCAATGTTTGTGGGTTGGCAGTGAGACAGGGATGGTTAGTGTATGTTACACATAATGTGCTGGCAGTGGGACAGGGGTGGCTAGTGTATGTTACACATAATGGGCGGACAGTGGGACAGGAATGGTCAATGTTTGTGGGTTGGTAGTGGGACAGGGATGGTCAGTGTTTGTGGGTTGGCAGTGAGGCAGGGATGGTCAATGTTTGTGGGTTGGCAGTGAGACAGGGATGGTCAGTGTTTGTGGGTTGGCAGTGAGGCAGGGATGGTCAATGTTTGTGGGTTGGCAGTGAGACAGGGATGGTTAGTGTTTGTGGGTTGGCAGTGGGACAGGGATGGTCAATGTTTGTGGGTTGGCAGTGAGACAGGGATGGTCAATGTTTGTGGGTTGGCAGTGAGACAGGGATGGTTAGTGTTTGTGAGTTGGCAGTGGGACAGGGATGGTCAATGTTTGTGGGTTGGCAGTGAGACAGGGATGGTTAGTGTATGTTACACATAATGTGCTGGCAGTGGGACAGGGGTGGCTAGTGTATGTTACACATAATGGGCGGACAGTGAGACAGTCATGGTTAGTGTATATTACACATAATGGGCGGACAGTGAGACAGGGATGGTTAGTGAATGTTACACATAATAGGCGGACAGTAAGACAGGGATGGTTAGTGTTTGTGGGTTGGCAGTGAGACAGGGATGGTTAGTGTAGATTACACATAATGGGCTGGCAGTGAGACAGGGGTGGCTAGGGTATGTTACACATAATGGGCTGGCAGTGAGACAGTCATGGTTAGTGTATATTACACATAATGGGCGGACAGTGAGACAGGGATGGTTAGTGAATGTTACACATAATAGGCGGACAGTAAGACAGGGATGGTTACTGTTTGTGGGTTGGCAGTGAGACAGGGATGGTTAGTGTAGATTACACATAATGGGCTGGCAGTGAGACAGGGGTGGCTAGTGTATGTTACACATAATGGGCTGGCAGTGAGACAGTCATGGTTAGTGTATGTTACACATAATGGGCTGGCAGTGGGACAGGGGTGGCTAGTGTATGTTACACATAATGGGCTGGCAGTGAGACAGTCATGGTTAGTGTATGTTACACATAATGGGCGGACAGTGAGACAGGGATGGTTAGTGAATGTTACACATAATAGGCGGGCAGTGAGACAGGGATGGTTAGTGTTTGTGGGTTGGCAGTGAGACAGGGATGGTTAGTGTAGATTACACATAATGGGCTGGCAGTGGGACAGGGATGGTTAGTAAATGTTACACATAATGGGTTGGCAGTGAGACAGGGATGGTTAGTGTTTGTGGGTTGGCAGTGGGACAGGGATGGTCAATGTTTGTGGGTTGGCAGTGAGACATGGATGGTTAGTGTTTGTGGGTTGGCAGTGGGACAGGGATGGTCAATGTTTGTGGGTTGACAGTGAGACAGGGATGGTTAGTGTTTGTGGGTTGGGAGTGGGACAGGGATGGTTAGTTTATGTTACACGTAATGGGCTGGCAGTGGGACAGGGATGGTTAGTGTATGTTACACATAATGGGCTGGCAGTGAGACAGGGATGGTTAGTTTATTATACACATAATGGGCTGGCAGTGAGACAAGGATGGTTAGTGTATATTACACATAATGGGCTGGCAGTGGGACAGGGATTGTCAATGTTTGTGGGTTGGTAGAGTGACAGGGATGGTCAGTGTTTGTGGGTTGGCAGTGAGACAGGGATGGTCAGTGTTTGTGTGTTGGCAGTGAGACAGGGATGGTCAGTGTTTGTGTATTGGCAGTGAGACAGGGATGGTTAGTGTTTGTGTGTTGGCAGTGAGACAGGGATGGTCAGTGTTTGTGTGTTGGTAGTGGGACAGGGATGGTCAGTGTTTGTGTGTTGGTAGTGGGACAGGGATGGTCAGTGTTTGTGTGTTGGCAGTGAGACAGGGATGGTTAGTGTTTGTGGGTTGGCAGTGGGACAGGGATGGTCAGTGTTTGTGTGTTGGCAGTGAGACAGGGATGGTCAGTGTTTGTGTGTTGGCAGTGAGACAGGGATGGTCAGTGTTTGTGGGTTGGCAGTGAGACAGGGATTGTCAGTGTTTGTGGGTTGGCAGTGGGACAGGGATGGTCAGTGTTTGTGTGTTGGCAGTGAGACAGGGATGGTCAATGTTTGTGTGTTGGCAGTGAGACAGGGATGGTTAGTATTTGTGTGTTGGCAGTGGGACAGGGATGGTCAATGTTTGTGGGTTGGCAGTGAGACATTGATGGTCAGTGTTTGTGTGTTGGCAGTGAGACAGGGATGGTTAGTGTTTGTGTGTTGGTAGTGGGACAGGGATGGTCAGTGTTTGTGTGTTGGCAGTGAGACAGGGATGGTTAGTGTTTGTGGGTTGGCAGTGGGATAGGGATGGTCAGTGTTTGTGTGTTGGCAGTGAGACAGGGATGGTCAGTGTTTGTGGGTTGGCAGTGGGACAGGGATGGTTAGTGTTTGTGGGTTGGCAGTGAGACAGGGATGGTTAGTGTTTGTGTGTTGGTAGTGGGACAGGGATGGTCAGTGTTTGTGTGTTGGCAGTGAGACAGGGATGGTCAGTGTTTGTGGGTTGGCAGTGGGACAGGGATGGTCAGTGTTTGTGTGTTGGCAGTGAGACAGGGATGGTCAATGTTTGTGGGTTGGCAGTGAGACAGGGATGGTTAGTGTTTGTGTGTTGGCAGTGAGACAGGGATGGTTAGTGTTTGTGTGTTGGCAGTGGGACAGGGATGGTCAATGTTTGTGGGTTGGCAGTGAGACAGGGATGGTCAGTGTTTGTGTGTTGGCAGTGAGACAGGGATGGTTAGTGTTTGTGTGTTGGTAGTGGGACAGGGATGGTCAGTGTTTGTGTGTTGGCAGTGAGACAGGGATGGTTAGTGTTTGTGGGTTGGCAGTGGGACAGGGATGGTCAGTGTTTGTGTGTTGGCAGTGAGACAGGGATGGTCAGTGTTTGTGGGTTGGCAGTGGGACAGGGATGGTTAGTGTTTGTGGGTTGGCAGTGAGACAGGGATGGTTAGTGTTTGTGTGTTGGTAGTGGGACAGGGATGGTCAGTGTTTGTGTGTTGGCAGTGAGACAGGGATGGTTAGTGTTTGTGGGTTGGCAGTGGGACAGGGATGGTCAGTGTTTGTGTGTTGGCAGTGAGACAGGGATGGTCAGTGTTTGTGTGTTGGCAGTGAGGCAGGGATGGTCAGTGTTTGTGGGTTGGCAGTGAGACAGGGATGGTCAGTGTTTGTGGGTTGGCAGTGGGACAGGGATGGTTAGTGTTTGTGGGTTGGCAGTGGGACAGGGATGGTCAGTGTTTGTGTGTTGGCAGTGAGACAGGGATGGTCAGTGTTTGTGTGTTGGCAGTGAGGCAGGGATGGTCAGTGTTTGTGTGTTGGCAGTGGGACAGGGATGGTCAGTGTTTGTGTGTTGGCAGTGAGACAGGGATGGTCAGTGTTTGTGTGTTGGCAGTGAGACAGGGATGGTTAGTGTTTGTGGGTTGGCAGTGGGACAGGGATGGTCAGTGTTTGTGTGTTGGCAGTGAGACAGGGATGGTCAGTGTTTGTGTGTTGGCAGTGCGGCAGGGATGGTCAGTGTTTGTGGGTTGGCAGTGGGACCGGGATGGTCAGTGTTTGTGTGTTGGCAGTGAGACAGGGATGGTTAGTGTTTGTGTGTTGGCAGTGAGACAGGGATGGTTAGTGTTTGTGGGTTGGTAGTGGGACAGGGATGGTCAGTGTTTGTGTGTTGGCAGTGAGACAGGGATGGTTAGTGTTTGTGTGTTGGTAGTGGGACAGGGATGGTCAGTGTTTGTGTGTTGGCAGTGAGACAGGGATGGTCAGTGTTTGTGTGTTGGCAGTGAGACAGGGATGGTCAGTGTTTGTGGGTTGGCAGTGGGACAGGGATGGTCAGTGTTTGTGTGTTGGCAGTGAGACAGGGATGGTCAATGTTTGTGGGTTGGCAGTGAGACAGGGATGGTTAGTGTTTGTGTGTTGGCAGTGAGACAGGGATGGTTAGTGTTTGTGTGTTGGCAGTGGGACAGGGATGGTCAATGTTTGTGGGGTGGCAGTGAGACAGGGATGGTCAGTGTTTGTGTGTTGGCAGTGAGACAGGGATGGTTAGTGTTTGTGTGTTGGCAGTGGGACAGGGATGGTCAGTGTTTGTGTGTTGGCAGTGAGACAGGGATGGTCAATGTTTGTGGGTTGGCAGTGAGACAGGGATGGTTAGTGTTTGTGGGTTGGCAGTGGGACAGGGATGGTCAGTGTTTGTGGGTTGGTAGTGGGACAGGGATGGTCAATGTTTGTGGGTTGGTAGTGGGACAGGGATGGTCAATGTTTGTGGGTTGGCAGTGGGACAGGGATGGTCAATGTTTGTGGGTTGGTATTGGGACAGTGATGGTCAGTGTTTGTGTGTTGGCAGTGGGACAGGGATGGTCAATGTTTGTGGGTTGGTAGTGGGACAGGGATGGTCAATGTTTGTGGGTTGGCAGTGAGACAGGGATGGTTAGTGTTTGTGGGTTGGCAGTGGGACAGGGATGGTCAGTGTTTGTGGGTTGGCAGTGGGACAGGGATGGTCAATGTTTGTGGGCTGGCAGTGGGACAGGGATGGTTAGTGTTTGTGGGTTGGCAGTCGGACATGGATGGTCAATGTTTGTGGGTTGGTTGTGGGACAGGGATGGTCAATGTTTGTGGGTTGGCAGTGAGGCAGGGATGGTCAATGTTTGTGGGTTGGCAGTGAGACAGGGATGGTTAGTGTTTGTGGGTTGGCAGTGGGACAGGGATGGTCAATGTTTGTCTGTTGGCAGTGAGACAGGGATGATCAATAATTGTGGGTTGGCAGTGAGACAGGGATGGTTAGTGTATGTTACACATAATGGGCTGGCAGTGAGACAGGGATGGTTAGTTTATGTTACACATAATGGGCTGGCAGTGGGACAGGGATGGTCAATGTTTGTGGGTTGGCACTGAGACAGGGATGGTCAATGTTTGTGGGTTGGCAGCGAGACAGTGATGGTTAGTGTATGTTACACATAATGGGCTGGCAGTGAGACAGGGATGGCTAGTGTATGTTACACATAATGGGCTGGCAGTGGGACAGGGATGGTTAGTTTATGTTACACGTAATGGGCTGGCAGTGAGACAGGGATGGCTAGTGTATGTTACACATAATGGGCTGGCAGTGGGACAGGGATGGTTAGTTTATGTTACACATAATGGGCTGGCAGTGAGACAGGGATGGCTAGTGTATGTTACACATAATGGGCTGGCAGTGAGACAGGGATGGCTAGTGTATATTACACATAATGGGCTGGCAGTGGGACAGGGATGGTCAATGTTTGTGGGTTGGTAGTGGGACAGGGATGGCCAGTGTTTGTGGGTTGGCAGTGAGGCAGGGATGGTCAATGTTTGTGGGTTGACAGTGAGACACGGATGGTTAGTGTTTGTGGGCTGGCAGTGGGACAGGGATTGTCAATGTTTGTGGGTTGACAGTGAGACAGGGATGGTCAATAATTGTGGGTTGGCAGTGAGACAGGGATGGTTAGTGTATGTTACACATAATGGGCTGACAGTGAGACAGGGATGGTTAGTTTATGTTACACATAATGGGCTGACAGTGAGACAGGGATGGTTAGTTTATGTTACACATATTGGGCTGACAGTGAGACAGGGATGGTTAGTTTATGTTACACATAATGGGCTGGCAGTGGGACAGGGATGGTCAATGTTTGTGGGTTGGCAGTGAGACAGGGATGGTCAATGTTTGTGGGTTGGCAGCGAGACAGTGATGGTTAGTGTATGTTACACATAATGGGCTGGCAGTGAGACAGGGATGGTTAGTTTATGTTACACATAATGGGCTGGCAGTGGGACAGGGATGGTTAGTTTATATTACACATAATGGGCTGGCAGTGGGACAGGGATGGTTAGTGTATGTTACACGTAATGGGCTGGCAGTGGGACAGGGATGGTCAATGTTTGTGGGTTGGTAGTGGGACAGGGATGGTCAGTGTTTGTGGGTTGGCAGTGAGACAGGGATGGTTAGTTTTTGTGGGTTGGCAGTGGGACAGGGATGGTCAATGTTTGTGGGTTGGCAGTGAGACAGTGATGGTCAATGTTTGTGGGTTGGCAGTGAGACAGGGATGGTCAATGTTTGTGGATTGGCAGTGAGACAGGGATGGTTAGTGTTTGTGAGTTGGCAGTGGGACAGGGATGGTCAATGTTTGTGGGTTGGCAGTGAGACAGGGATGGTTAGTGTATGTTACACATAATGGGCTGGCAGTGGGACAGGGGTGGCTAGTGTATGTTACACATAATGGGCTGGCAGTGAGACAGTCATGGTTAGTGTATGTTACACATAATGGGCGGACAGTGAGACAGGGATGGTTAGTGAATGTTACACATAATAGGTGGACAGTGAGACAGGGATGGTTAGTGTTTGTGGGTTGGCAGTGAGACAGGGATGGTTAGTGTAGATTACACATAATGGGCTGGCAGTGAGACAGGGGTGGCTAGTGTATGTTACACATAATGGGCTGGCAGTGAGACAGTCATGGTTAGTGTATGTTACACATAATGGGCTGGCAGTGGGACAGGGGTGGCTAGTGTATGTTACACATAATGGGCTGGCAGTGGGACAGGGATGGTTAGTGTATGTTACACATAATGGGCTGGCAGTGAGACAGGGATGGTTAGTGTATGTTACACATAATGGGCTGGCAGTGGGATATGTCTCGGATAACGAACAGTGCCTCGGGTTACGAACAAAGGCGAGAGAGAGAGAGAGAGAGAGAGAGAGAGAGAGAGAGAGAGAGAGAGAGAGAGAGAGAGAGAGAGCAAGGTGTAACGTTGGAGACAAAAACGATCGCGTTCAGTACAAACAGTACTACAGATGAGCTTGTGGATCTTCAGAATGAACAGCTAAAGACAGTAAAGAAGGAGCAGTCGTCCGATGATGAGGAGTCAGTGACTGTTTCAACTGCCAGGATTAAAGAAATTTGTAGCAAGTGGGCAGACGTCGAAGACTTCATTGTGAACCATCATCCATACAAACTTGTTGCTAACAGGGCAGTAAACCTGATGAATGATAACACGATGGCCCACTTCAGAAAGATTCTCCAGCAAAGGAAGCGACAAATTCCCTTGATAGTTTCTTGGTGCAGAAAGATTCCCAGTCGGCTGCCAAGAAACAGCAACAAGATACTCCTGAAACTAATGATTCAGAATAACAAAGAAAGTGGCAAATTTCCCATGATCGTTTACTTGGTAATAAAGATAGACTAAATGTTTTATTTTATTTTATTTGTAATTCATTTGGTTGCTTTCTTTCTCTTTATTTAATACGTGAAGTGCAAGTATTCTTTGCGTTTTGTCAGGTTAACAACCGGATGTTAATAAATAAGAACGATTCTTTCATCTTGAAACGGTGTGTCTTCATTTAATTGATTTCATTGTTTCGGGTTACGAACGTTTCGGGTTACGAACCGAAGTTCTGTAACGAATTAAGTTCGTAACCCGAGGTTCTCTCTCTCTCTCTCTCTCTCTCTCTCTCTCTCTCTCTCTCTCTCTCTCTCTCTCTCTCTCTCGCTCTCTCTCTCTCTCTCTCTCTCTCTCTCTCTCTCTCTCTCTCTCTGACACACGCACACGTTCGCGCGCGCACGCACGTGAACACAGACACACACAAAACAAAATACCAGAAGTAGAATCAGTAAGCCGTGCTAAAAAACGATCATCATCATCAGCATGTGTCATGCCGATATGCGTGTGCAGTCATATTTTGCCATCTCACACGATCATCAGAGTCGTGGATCAGCTCAGTGCTCTTGTCTCGACCATACCATGTGGCCAAGCCATCCAGGTATTTACTTCTCGGCCTTCCGCTTATTCTCTTCCCCTCGATCTTGCCAGTTGTCACCAAGTTCTCCAATTTATTTCTTCTCATATGTCCAAAAAATGCTGACTAACTACGTCTAATTTCTCAAATCAGTTAACGGTTTTCAATTGTTTCGTGTAAGACTTTGTCATTTGTTTTTCTGTCTGTGTATTGTATTCTTTGCATTCTCCTCAGAAACCACATTTCCACAGCCATCAGATGTTTTTCAGCTTGTCTGCTCATTGTCCACGCTTCACATCCATACACAATTCCAGGTTCTACGTAGCACTTCAACACTCTTTTTTTCGCTGCAAATGACATCTTTTTATTGGTCAGTATGTTTTCCATCTTGCAAACGGCTACATTCACAATGGCGATTCTTGTCTAATCTCTTCAAGGCATCTCCCATCAGATGTTGTTACTGTTCTGTGATACTTGTACCGCTTCACTTGTTTAAAAATATTCACATTTACTTTGTATATTACAATGTGGTATTTCCTTCCTCCCTGCAGTCAGGTCTTAGTCAGATATGACTGAGCTACCGTATGACAGTAGACGGTACTACCTGCTTCTGTTAGCGCCGAATGTTGGGCGACGCTTACCGAACCCGACACCCAACATTGTGCCAACGGCTTCGGGTGGAGGAGCGCAATTGGGAGGGTACAAGCCTTATCCTAGTGCGAGGAAATGCAACCTAAAGACTGAATGTCATTGCAGGGCAGACCAGACCCTAAGCCTTGGTTGGCAACTTGTCTAGGATCGAAGCTCCGACAGGCGGACAGTTAGAGCATTGCTTTGCTGACCCGGCAGCTTCT
The DNA here is from genome assembly GCA_963921405.1 of Cepaea hortensis. Taxonomy (NCBI): domain Eukaryota; kingdom Metazoa; phylum Mollusca; class Gastropoda; order Stylommatophora; family Helicidae; genus Cepaea; species Cepaea hortensis. The sequence continues at coordinate 11,118,142 of OY992882.1, forward strand.
GCAGCTTGTCTTGTTCCAGACAAATTGGTGTTACCTTTCCTTTAGAGTAAACTAGACAGGTCGAGAGAGGGATCATGCTGCATGGGCAACACATGGTCTCTAAATTCAGCTCAGGCTTTGTGTTATGGAGAAGTATAGCTCCATTTTACAAACTATCGTCTGTCAAAACGGCAAGGTGCCAGTCAATCATTTCCTGCCTCCTAGTGGCTACGGTCATCGACCAATATGGTCACCGCCAGGAAAGAAAGCAACGGCAAACTACGTTATTTAAAGATTCCTAGCTCATTATCATTTGTAAAATCACAGAACGGCACAAGAATAAGACAACAACACTATTTGGATCACGTTCATTGAATCACTTAGGACACATATGTGGGTATAATTCTTTGATTCCAGTAATATGAAAGCTCGCGACACTGCTATCACCTCCATCGTCACGTTGCTTGTGGAGTAGAAGTGGGAACGTTCAGACAGTGTGTGAAATGTGTCACGGACTGTTTACTGCAGGGCCAAAAACCGAGTATTGATCCCAATGTCGCTGGCTGCAGTCAAACGTACCGTGATGTTGGGATAATTGATCAGTGACTGTAAATGGAAATGTCACACTTCTGGCCATCAGTCAAGATGCAACACAACACATGATTAATGTTATGTTCAGGTTTCAAGGTGATTGTAAATCATAGGTTCCCAAACCACGGCCCGCGGGCCACTTGTGGCCTGCCAGCTGTCAGAAAGTGGCACGCAAGTCCCCGAGCAGTTATTTTCCGCAATAACCGTTATAAATTACAAGCAACGGTTCCAGACTCACTGACAGTAACCTAGCTGCGCTTATGACTTTGAGCACGACAGATTTGTGCCCAGGCATTGATAAACTGGCATCTGAACTTAAGTAACTGGTTATGAAGATCATTTACATTTGTAAATAAATTACATTAATAGCGATTATCGAAACTGATTTAAAATTTAAGTTAAGAAGGTAAGAATGATATTGCACTACTTTTATAATTTTATAACATTGTGGCCCGCTCAGCTACCGAAAATAGCAGTTATGGCCCTGTGCTTGAAAAGCTTGGGAACTACTGTTGTAAATGGAAAAGTCTCATTTCTAAACATCAGTCAAGAAACAGCACAAAACATTATGAATGTTGCAAATTATGTTTTCACAGTGATTGTAAATTGAAAACTCTCATTCCTAAACATCAGTCAAGATACAGCACAACACATGATCAGTGTTGTGTTCAGGTTTCAGAGTGATTGCAAATGGAAATGTCTCTTTTCTGAACATCAGTCAAGGTGCAACATAACACATCATTGATGTTGAATTCAAGTTTTACTGTGCGTGCAAACTGAGTCATAAGTCGGCTGCTACAGTATTGAATCTGTGACGTGTTGGAAGTCGCGCGGTCGAAAGGTGACAAGCGCTCGGTTTAAAACCTTCTATGCGCTGATGGCGGGATAAGGATCGTTCCTTGACTTTTAAACGTAAATTACAAGCACCTCAGAAGTCGGATGAGTTCGCCGGATGCCGGGGAACTCTGGTTAAAGGAAAAGATGACCCGTACGCAAAAATCAGCTCAGTGTAGACTACGCTTGGGTTCAAAACGAGCGAACGAAAAGAAGTAACGTGTTTGATACATGTCAAGAACTATCGCAGGTTTGTGAATGCAGAAGTCAGTACGGGGGCGGTTGCTGAAGATAAAACCTAGCCTCGGTAGCTCCAACCGGGACCCAAGAATTCGGGGAAGAAATCGGACCATACCGCCTCAAGTCAACGAAGGATGTGAAACGACTTAGCAACGAGTCACACCTAAACTTTGCGTTTTAATGTTATTACATTTTCAAATTTCATGACTTTCTTTAGATCTGTTTGTGTTATTCCCGAGGAGGATTCCATCCGTCCATCATGTGCCATGCCGGAAAGCGTCCGGTCATGACTCGCAATCTCACTCGATCACCAGAGTCGTGGATCAGCTCAGTGTTCCTGTCTCGACCATGCCATGTAGCCAAACCATTCAGGTATTTACTTCTCGGTCTTCCCCTTGGACTCTTCCCCTCGATCTTGCCAGTTGTCACCACGTTCTCCAATTCATTCCTTCTCATAACATGTCCAAAAAATGTTGACTGTCTACGTCTAATTTCGCTAATCAATCTACGATTTTCAATTGTTTCCTGTAGAACTTGGTCATTTGTTTTTCTGTCTGTCCATGGAATTCTTTGCATTCTCCTCAGAAATCATATTTCTACAGCCATCAAATGTTTTTCAGCCTGACTACTCATTCATTGTTCAAGTTTCACATCCATACAAAAGTACAGGCTCTGTGTAGCATCTCAACACTCTTTTTCTCGTTTGCTTGCTTGCTTGTGTTGGCTGGCTGTGAACTCCAGCGTGAAGTCATGTATGTCGGATGAAGGCATCCTGTTGTCCAACATCAGTGTTATGTCATACAGGACCTGATGTTTGCGTGAGTATCCGTTGTCCCATGTCTGGCTTATTGGTGTGCAGACTGGTGGTTCCTCGCCGTACAGGCAGATTCTCTCCGACTTCGGAGGATTCAACGATCCTACTGACTTCAGCCAGGACCCTGAAGGGACCTGTTGCCCAGGACGCTCGACGAGGACGCGACAATAGGTCTTGGCCAGTATAGAATCTGGCCCTGGCGCCTTGGAAACACCTCTGCGTCCCTTTTTCTCGTTTGAATTGACATCTTTTTATTGGTCAGTATGTTTTTGATCTTGCTAAAGGCTACTTTCGCCATAGCAATTCTTGTTCTAATCTCTCCAACGCATCTCCCATCAGATGTTATGTCTGTTCCGAGATAACTGTTCCGATTCACTTGTTGAAGAATAGTCCCATTTACTTGAATATTACATTGTGGAGGAGGATTAGTGTAATCGAAACATTGATTCGTTGTGTCATAGTGTACTTATGTTTATTTTATCATTGTTTTTCTTTTATTTGATTTTCCCTTTGTGATTTACTTTTGCCGTTGTGAAGTTCGTTGTACACTGCGTCTGCTTTTGGTATCTCTCACTTCTTAGCAGTTGTTACATGTAACTAACTGTTTTTTTAAAACATTTATTATTGGTATATTCTGCTGCCGCTGTTATTTCTCTCTCCTCAAGTCAGCATAGACTTTCGAATAAGAGCGCTCGTTCTTTAACTTCCGGTGTGTTGATGCCGAGGTAGCGGGTTCAATCCCTATATCGGTCAGTATAACTTAAATGTTGACTTCTCTCCTTGGCTTGGGGACTTAAATGACAAGTACCTCAGAAGTCAGAGCAATAGGGAAAGCCATATGATATAAAACCCGGGGCAATGAAGTCGATACTCTAGACCAGTGGTTCTCAACCGGTGGAGAATCCCTCCCACTCCTCATGGGGGAATTTTAGGGTTTCCGGGCGGGGGGGGGGGGGGGAAGGGGGAATGGGGGAGGGGGGGGAATGGGGGGGGGAATTAAGATTATTTCAAGATAGCGTTAATTCAAGAACTGATTACTTGATATTGTTTTTCCCTTTACACTTTATAGTTCTGTACTTCTCGCCCTTCTGAAATTCGTTTAATTACGTAAGTACACCCGCAAATCACATTTTATGTAGACATCTAGACTTGTTCTAGTATGTGTGATTAAATTTAGCTTCAATTTGTACATATACTGTGTAGAGGTAGGGGGGAATTTATAGGGAGGAAATACGAAAAGGGGGGGGGGGGGAGAATGACATTCTAAACATATGGTGAAGGGGTGCATGTGCCAAAAAAGGTTGAGACTGTTCTAGACTTTTAATACTTTTTTTTAAAGGGAAAGCTAATCCACACCCAAAAAATAAAAAAACATCATCCCAGTGCACTAGAAGGAGTAGCATATGTATGGACTACGCTTGAGTTCAAACCGAAAAATTCTGGACACGGGAACATGTAGCCTGGCTCTCTTTTAAATAAACAAGGGTTGCTTGTAAACAAACGAGGGTTGCTTGTAAACATACGAGGGTTGCTTGTAAACAAACAAAGGTTGTTTGTAAACACACGAGGGTTGCTTGTACACAAACAAAGGATGTTTGTAAACAAACTAGGGTTGGTTGTAAACAAACAAAGGTTGTTTGTAAACAAACGAGGGTTGCTTGTAAACAAACAAAGGTTGTTTGTAAACAAACGAGGGTTGCTTGTAAACAAACAAAGGTTGTTTGTAAACATACGAGGGTTGCTTGTACACAAACAAAGGATGTTTGTAAACAAACGAGGGTTGCTTGTAAACAAACAAAGGTTGTTTGTAACCAAACGAGGGTTGCTTGTACACAAACAAAGGATGTTTGTAAACAAACTAGGGTTGGTTGTAAACAAGCAAAGGTTGTTTGTAAACAAACGAGGGTTGCTTGTAAACAAACAAAGGTTGTTTGTAAACAAACGAGGGTTGCTTGTAAACAAACAAAGGTTGTTTGTAAACACACGAGGGTTGCTTGTACACAAACAAAGGATGTTTGTAAACAAACGAGGGTTGCTTGTAAACAAACAAAGGTTGTTTGTAACCAAACGAGGGTTGCTTGTACACAAACAAAGGATGTTTGTAAACAAACTAGGGTTGCTTGTAAACAAACAAAGGTTGTTTGTAAACACACGAGGGTTGCTTGTAAACAAACAAAGGTTGTTTGTAAACACACGAGGGTTGCTTGTAAATAAACAAAGGTTGTTTGTAAACACACGAGGGTTGCTTGTAAACAAAAAAAAAAGGTTGTTTGTAAACAAACGAGGGTTGCTTGTAAACAAACAAAGGTTGTTTGTAAACAAACGATGGTTGCTTGTAAACAAAGGTTGTTTGTAAACATACGAGGGTTGCTTGTAAACAAACAAAGGTTGTTTGTAAACACCGCGTACTTACGACTCTGTGACGAAGGGGTTACAGACGCAATTTATAGTCCCGCACACGACTTTCGAAAAACAGCTGCATGAGATTTGGCAGCCAACCGCCTTGCGTTGGTTTCCCACACAAAGGTATGCGTACCGGTGATTCAGAAAGCAATGGCAAACTACTGAACATAAACTTGCCAGGACATCACAAACAGCGAAAACAAGCTGGGGGTTGACTGCGACGTCGTGTAAAGGGTATGCAACTAGCTTTAACTCATGTGGAGCAGTTCTACCAATTCCATGCACTTCTCAGAAATAATCGAAGAGCCTCGATAAAATTAAGATATATAGCGAGAGCGATATAATTTTCCCATTCCTGCATTTCTGAATCGATAATGTGTTGCAATGCTTTTGCTGGCCATGATGCTAGACTGTCCGTTATATTTTCTCCATGCCACTCGCTGTCTCGTTTTTCATTAATCATGTCCGTTATTAGATTACGTCCCAGTTGTTCTGCCCCTTAGTGTGGTCTGTCACAGACGTCCTTTGTGTTGTCTCCCTTTTCAAAATATCTAGATATCGCATTATGGCTCTTCATGTTCTTTTCTAGCCGCTTCCCTTTGTTCTCTTCCCTTCTAAGTGCTATTGAATACATTTGGATACACGCACGCTTATTTCCTTGATGTTTTTCAGCATTCCACAATAGCCTCGATTCCCCGGTGTCCCGAATCTATGTATATACGATATATTCGCAACATGCGATGATGTTAATAGCATTTCCATTCCTTTTGAACTAAACAGCCTCGGTCGATTATGAAACAGCAACTTTCATATATCGGTCGATTATGAAACAGCAACTTTAATGTATCGGTCGATTATGAAGCAGCAACTTTCATATATCGTTGGATTATGAAATAGCTCTCATCTACTGCGTATAGTACCTTGAAACATGTACCACAAAGTCTGCTATGGCAAGACAAGATCCCTGACACTGAGGTTATAGAAAGAGCGTCCATGCCCAGCATCCACACTCTACTAATGAAAAATTAGACTCGCTGGGCTGGTCACTTAACTCGTATGCCAGATCACAGGCTCCCTAAACAATTTTTTTTTACGGCGAGCTGCGTTGTGGTAAACGCTCCCAATGCGGCCAGAGGAAATGCTTTAAAGACACTCTGAAAATCTCACTGAAAGCTTTTGGAATTCATCTTGACACCTGGGAGACTGCTGCTAAAGACCGTAATTCGTGGCGTACATCATTACGCAAGGGTGCAGTCACTTGTGAAGCAACCAGGACTGCAAAAGCTGTGAAGAAAAGGCTGGACAGAAAAACCACCGCAGGAGATCCTCCTCCTGGAACGTCAAGCATTCTTTGCCCACATTGTCAAAGAACATTTCGAGCCAAAATAGGCCTTATCAGCCATCTTAGAACTCACGGGTCCTAACTTTCAACTCCCACTGGATGAAATGAATGGTCATCATCATTCGTGATGGACAAACAACATAGTACCTTGCAGTGTAGGGCAGGGGGGTTTTGAGAGTGATGAATTAAGGTCGCCTGGCTAGTGCAGTCGCCGCGAACTGTACAGGTTAGGATTTTGTTTTTAACTTTCATATATTGTTCGACAATAATGCAGCAACTTTCATATATCGGTCTATTATGAAATAACAACTTTCATATATTGGTCGATTATGAAACAACTTTCATATATTGGTCGATTATGAAACAGCAACTTTCATACATCGGTCTATTATAAAACAGCAACTTTCATAAATAGGTCGATTATGAAACAGTAACTTTCATACATCGGTCTATTTTCAAGCAGCAAGTGTTAATGCTAGCGGACGCATTGCTGTAACGGTCAGGAAAGTGCGTTGAGAATAGCATGAGCGTGGATCGGACGAGGGTTCGATTTCTGAGCTCGCCGCTCGCTACGGGAGGGAAAGACTGATAACCTGTTGCCCCATGCACGCAGTCCTACTATATAGGATGGTCATAGCACATCAATAGGCCTATAGCGGGCACTAGCTTTGTGCGTGTTTTGTTTTACTTCCACATATTTCCGATTTCCATGACTCTTGGGATGGGTTGGGGGGGGGGGGGTTGTAGCTGGAGCAACGGAGTTCGTGCTTTGTGCGACACTTTGGGCAAGCTGCTCTGCGAAGAGAGACCGAGCCGTATGGGATGAAACCCGTGGCAATGAAGTCGATTCTCTCGACTTTTAAGACTTAAAAAAAATAAATGTCCGGTCCAGCATGAAGGACAGACGATTGAGCTGTTAAGGCTTCTGGTGTGTGTGTGCTTGTAGCTACGGTTTGCTCACGCATTTTCCTCATGTTGGACTGGTAGTGCATAGTTCCGTCGCTTAGCTACTGAGTTGAATGCGGGGAGCGACACTATGAGCTGTAAATTTGGAATGCTTTTATATCTGTCCGCAGTTGTTTGTAGCGTGAACTGCATGTTCAGAAAAATTGTGACCGGACGGTCTCTGAAGTAACTGGGTTGCCTAATGTAGTAATGTGTGGTTGCTGGTTTTCTAATGACTGCTACTTCTATCGACGATAAACTGTATTTTTCGTGTCGGACTTTTGCGTTGGCATTCTGGCATCGCATTACACATAATATACCTGTGCGGGCCATTAGTATTTCGAGACTCCTGTCTGTTAAACTTTTCACATGAGGCAGTGAGGAGCATTTTGTGTGATATTCACGAGCGCAGGAACGGAGCATAATGGGGCAACCCTTTGCCGTGAAGTTGGAACCGCGATAACTTACTGACTTTGTGTGCTTCCACGTGTGCCTCCGCGAATCCGGCGATAACAAAATAGTAACTTCAATTAACATCATTGTAGTCTTTTAGTGAATGTAAACACAGAAGACACTAAAAACATGTTGCACGATTTATTGCCTGGCATTTTTAGCTGTATCTTGTTAGGAGCATACTGTCGCGTTATTATATCATATGAAGTGCCCGGGAAGGTTAACCCGGTCAACAAATGACCGCAGAAGTCGGATGTGTCGGCCTAACGGCGCAAGAACGCAGCTCTGCTGTAAACAGGCACAACGCAATCACATCCGGAGAAAAACTCCGGATGAACGCAGAAGAAGAAGATATCATATGAAGTGAATAAATGTATTTAAAATCCGAACTCTGCTATCTTTTAACACCGGCTAATTTGCGATTGTATAGGTAACAATCAATACAAAGACGTTTAATCTTTTGCATTCAACAAACAATAAGCGACTGATCAAATATATCGTGGTATTAGAAATTATGCGATTCCAAAAAGTTTTGTGCAAATAGAAGAAAAAAAAAACCTTTTTAATTTGCGATTGACTAACTGAATGAATGGCACCTTGCCGTCTTGACAGACGCTAGTTTGTAAAATGGAGTTATACCTCACCGTAACACAAAGCCTGGGCTGAATTTAGAGACCACGTGTTGCCCATGCTTAAAGTCGCTTAAAAAAACTTACGACCTTTAAACGACTTTTAAAGGTAACACCAATACAAGACAAGCATCAGAAGCTGCCGGATTAGCAATGCAATACTCTGACTGTCCGCCTATCGAAGCTTCGATCCTAGACCAGCTGCCAACCAAGGCTTAGGGCCTGGTCTGCCCTGCCATGACATTCAGTTTTTAGGTTGCATTTCCTCGCACTAGGATAAGGCTTGTACCCTCCTAATTGCGCTTCCCCGCCCGAAGCCGTCGGCACAATGTGGGGTGTCGGGTTTGGTAAGCGTCGCCCAACATTCGGCGCTGACAGAAAGCAGGTAGTACCGTCTACTGTCATACGGTAGCTCAGTCATATCCGGCTAAGACCCGAGGCCGACATTTCCGATTATCGTGGGGATAACTAATGGTCTACATTCGAACATTTCAAGTGACTATGTGTTTTAAACATTTTAGCCAAAGTATAATTCATTTATTCACTTCATATGATATATAACTGCGGTATACATCTGACGAGATAAATCGAAATATGCCAAGAAATAAACCGTGCAACATTCTGACAAACCTGTCTCTCACCATTTTAATTCACCTGATGACAGTGGAGTAGACGATGCGTGTGTAACAACATTAAAGCTATGTGTAGCACCTTAATTTAACATCGAGAGCCATTTAATAAACTCATTGAGATGCATCCATCTAGCGGGAATTAATCGTAGATACCACAATGTAACCTTCCTAACTCATCTCTATATATCCATGTTTCCACATTTGTAGCCTCACATTTTCTTATGTTGTACCTTAACACGGGTACTTCTTCCTGGTCTTTCTAAGCATAGAGCGTGCGCAAGGGCATATTAACATTCGATACCCACAGTTATTCTTCACATTTTTAGTTGTATCTTTACTATCTAATTTTATTTCGTTTAGACCTATTTGTGTTGTCCCTGAAGAAAATCATTAAGATCGAAACGTAGGTTTCGTTGTTTTATGGTTTAGCTTATTTTTTTTTACTTTACGTTAATTTAGTGTTATTATTATAGTTATATTCCTATTGTGATTTCTGTTAACCGGGTTCTGTTTGGGATTGTGTTTGTTATATCTCTGTATGTACACCGTGTCTGTGTTTGTTATATCTCTGTATGTACACCGTGTCTGTGTTTGTTATATCTCTGTATGTACACCGTGTCTGTGTTTGTTATATCTCTGTATGTACACTGTGTTTGTTATATCTCTGTATGTACACCGTGTCTGTGTTTGTTATATCTCTGTATGTACACCGTGTCTGTGTTTGTTATATCTCTGTATGTACACCGTGTCTGTGTTTGTTATATCTCTGTATGTACACTGTGTTTGTTATATCTCTGTATATACACCGTGTCTGTGTTTGTTATATCTCTGTATGTACATTATGTCTGTTTTTGTTATATCTCTGTATGTAGACTGTGTTTGTTATATCTCTGTATGTACACTGTGTCTATGTTTGTTTTATCTCTGTGTGTACACTGTGTCTATGTTTGTTATATATCTGTATGTAGACTGTGTCTATGTTTGTTATATCTCTGTGTGTACACTGTGTCTGTGTGTGCTATATATCTGTATGTAGACTGTGTCTATGTTTGTTATATCTCTGTGTGTACACTGTGTCTATGTTTGTTATATCTCTGTGTGTACACTGTGTCTATGTTTGTTATATATCTGTATGTAGACTGTGTCTATGTTTGTTATATCTGTGTGTGTACACTGTGTCTGTGTGTGTTATATATCTATATGTAGACTGTGTCTATGTTTGTTATATCTCTGTGTGTACACTGAGTCTATGTTTGTTATATCTATGTGTGTAAACTGTGTCTATGTTTGTTATATATCTGTATGTAGACTGTGTCTATGTTTGTTATATCTCTGTGTGTACACTGTGTCTGTGTTTGTTATATCTCTGTGTGTAGACTATGTCTATGTTTGTTATATCTCTGTGTGTAGACTGTGTCTATGTTTGTTATATCTCTGTATGTAGACTGTGTTTGTTATATCTCTGTGTGTAGACTGTGTCTGTGTGTATTATATATCTGTATGTACACTGTGTCTATGTTTGTTATATCTCTGTGTCTACACTGTGTCTATGTTTGTTATATATCTGTATGTAGACTGTGTCTATGTTTATTATGTATCTGTATGTAGACTGTGTCTATGTTTGTTATATATCTGTATGTACACTGTGTCTATGTTTGTTATATATCTATATGTACACTATGTCTATGTTTGTTATATCTCTGTATGTAGACTATATCTATGTTTGTTTTATCTCTGTATGTAGACTATATCTATGTTTGTTATATATCTGTATGTAGACTGTGTCTATGTTTGTTATATATCTGTATGTAGACTGTGTCTATGTTTGTTATATATCTGTATGTACACTGTGTCTATGTTTGTTATATATCTATATGTACACTATATCTATGTTTGTTATATCTCTGTATGTAGACTATATCTATGTTTGTTATATCTCTGTATGTACACCGTGCATGTAATTGTTATATTTCTCTTTTTCGCAGTAGTCACACACACCAAACTGTTTTAATCCGATATTGTTTGTGGCGTCTGTGTATAAAATAATAAGAACCAGGGTCCAATTATCTGTTATTTGTACTCTCCAGGCGAATGTAATTGCCATTAGCAAGTTTCTTGTGAGATGAATAGGAGAACGACAGCAAATCAATTATTTGGTTTTCCATTAGCGGTTGTCCCCAGGTATACTGTAACAGAACTTTCTAGAAGACACGTTTTGTATGTGTAAGTGGTTTGTGGCGGGGGGGGGGGGGGAATGGGAGGGCGATGGGATGAAGGATGAAGGTAGTGATACGGCAGAACTCAGCTCTGAGGTTACACACAGTGAAAGACTGCAAGACAGGTGTAATCATCATCATCATCATCATCATCATCATCATCATCATCATCATCATCATCATCATCATCATCATCATCATCATCATCATCATCATCATCATCATCATCATCATCATCATCGTCATCATCATTATCATCATCATCATCGTAATAATAATACTAATAATAGCAATGACATTAATAACAGTAATTATAATAATATTAATGATGGTAATAATAATAATAGTAATTTCGTGACTTAGAGGTTATGACTTTTCTCCGTAATCTCGTATACTCTCGTAGGTAAACGTGATGACGGTGAGAATCAGCAGTGGTTCGAATCGCATCGGTAACTTACGGGGTATGTGAGCCGGCCGCTCAGAAAGCAATGGCAAACTACTGAGCGTAATCTTGCCAAGAAATCAACATACAGCTGAAAGATGCTGGTGTTGACAGCGAGGTCCTGTAAAGGATATACAAAAAAACAATAATAATAATAATAATAATAATAATAACAATAATAATAACGATAATAATAATAATGATAATAATTTAAAATGTATGTATTATCTTAGTGAATGGGAACACAGATGCTACAAACTTTATGATGCACGATTTATTGCAGCGAAATATGCCAGACAATAAATGGTACAACATACAGTTTGTGGGTTCTGTGTTTAAATAATAATAATAATAATAATAATAATAATAATAATAATAACGATAATGGTGATGATGATGATATCGCCAGAGTACCGACTGGAAAGTACTGCCATAACTATGATGCTGAAATTGAGGCAATCAAGATAGCAACAGAGAAATTACTAAATACCAGTGCAATTGACAGATTCAAAATCAGTACTCGAGGCGCTCCTGTCTGGGAAATTGCCAGTACTAAGGATACTACTTTCTGAACTTAGCAGTCTGCATAAGGTCACCATACAGTGGATACCATCCCACTGTGGAATACCTGGAAACGATAGAGCTGATCGACTGGCTAAGGAAGGAGCAAAAGAAGAACAGCCTGATGTGCCCGTTACATACCACCAAAAGAAAAGAATGATCAAATCAGTCAGAAAGCCACCAAAACCTGCTCGAGATGACTACCACATTATGGACAGACCAGAACAAGTCATTTTTCTGCGCCTCAGTACAGGACATAATAGATTACGCAACCACATGTATACAAAATTCAAGATTGGTGAATCAGCCATGTGCACATGTGGATTGGAGTCGCAGACAGCAGATCACATACTCCAAGACTGCCCAAATTACAACATGTCTAGGCAAACCTTCTGGCCTAGAAAGACGACAGTGGAAGATAAACTCTATGGACCGCTGAGTGAACTAAAAAAGACTGTTAAATTCATACAAGAGACAACATTGCAGTTATAGACATATTTCAGGCGAACGAAAGAAGAAGAGGAAGACAAATAAAACGCCGTGTTTGATGGCTAATTTCTGTAAAGAACATGAAACTAATATTTCTTTTTCTGTAACTTTCATATCTCGGTGGATTATAAAACAGCTACTTTCATTTCTCGGCAGATTATGAGACAGCAGCTAGTTTCATATCTCGATGGATTATGAAACAGCTACTTTAATATCTAGGTGGATTATGAAACAGCTACATTCATATCTCGATGGATTATGAAACAGCTACATTCATATCTCGATGGATTATGAAACAGCTACTTTCATATCTAGGTGGATTATGAAACAGCTACATTCATATCTCGATGGATTATGAAACAGCTACATTCATATCTCGATGGATTATGAAACAGCTACATTCATATCTCGATGGATTATGAAACAGCTACATTCATATATCGATGGATTATGAAACAGCTACTTTCATATCTCGGTGGATTATGAAACAGGTACTTTTGTATGTGGCTCCGCGATGTAGATGATGACCAATTAATCGGGGCTAATTGTAGACAGTGATCCAGATTTACACAGAAAGGATAACATAACTACTGTGTGTACACAGTGATCAAAATATAGAACGATACTACTACATATATAACAAATACTACGACAGAACTACTATATGCAGATAGTGATCAAGATAAACAAAGAAACAAAACTGCTAAATCTACACAGTGATCAAGATATACAAAGAAACAGAACTACTACATCTCCACAGTGATCATAATGTACAAAGAAACAGAACTACTACATCATATAGTGATCAATATATACAAAGAAACAGAACTACTTCCTATACATAGTGATCAAGATATACAAAGAAACATAACTACTTCACCTACATAGTGATCAAGATATACAAAGAAACAGAATTACTACATCTACACAGTGATCAAGATATACAAAGAAACAGAACTTCTACATCTACATAGTGATCAAGATATACAAAGAAACAGAACTACTACATCTACACAGTGATCAAGATATACAAAGAAACAGAACTACTACATCTCCACAGTGATCATAATGTACAAAGAAACAGAACTACTACATCATATAGTGATCAATATATACAAAGAAACAGAACTACTTCCTATACACAGTGATCAAGATATACAAAGGAACAGACCTACTACGTGTATAACAACTACCGCGACAGAACAACTATACGTATATAGTAATCAAGATATACTAAGAAATAATAACAACAGAACTACCACATCTACACTGAGGTCAAGATATACAACCAAATCAGAACTATTACATGTACAACTGCTAGGACAGAACGAACTATCACATGTACACGATGATAAAGATATGCAAAGGCTGCTAGAACAATATATTCAGAGAACAAAAACAAACAAATGAATATAACAAACTGTAAGAGAACAACGAAAAGACAACGGAAAGAGAACAACGAAAAGAGAACAACGAAAAAACAAGAACGAGAATGGAATAACGAAAAGACAACAACGAAAAAGGAACAACGAAACGAGAACAACGAAAAAGGAACAACGAGAAAATGGAACACCGAAAACGGAATAACGGAAATAGAACAACAGACAGGTGAGAACAAAAAAGGTACAACGAAAAGACAACAACGAAGAACGAACAATGAAAAGAGAACAACGAATAGCAGAAGATGAGCCCTCCTAAGCACCACCACCCCTAGGGTCTCCGTGGCGAAGTAGTCAAGCCGCCTGGCTCTCACCCCGAAGGTTGTGGGTCCGATTCTGGACTGAGTCATTCGGTTCACGAGTTTAATTTTCTCGCCGCCTCCTGGGAGTCGTCGCTGGAGCTACGGAGTTCGTGCTCTGTGCGACGCTTTCGGCAGGTCGCCTTGCAGCGAAGTCGAATCTTTGGATTTTACACTCTTTAAACTTTTAGGACGCATTCCGACTTTTGTGGTACTTGTAATTTACGTCCCCAAGTCAAGGACGAGAAATCAGCGTATTGCTTTCTGAGCGACAGGCTCACATACTCCGTAAGTTACCGACGCGGAGAGAACCGCTACCAATTCTCGCGCAACATCACGTTACTTACGAGAGTATACGAGATTACGGAGAAAGTCGTGTAAACTCTAGACCAGGGAGCCGGCCTAATCAAAAATAATTCCTGTTAATTCTTCGCTGATCATTATAAGAGTTCGCCAAGAGTCGCCGTGGCTAAGTGGTGTACCGCCTGCCCGAAGCTGGCAACGGTGTGGTTTCGATTCCGGGCTACGTCTTTCGGTTTACGAGTGCAATTTTCTCGGAAACCGCCATGGGGGGTCTTCGCTTTAGCTACGGAGTTCATGTTTTGTGCGAGACTTTCGGCAGACCGCCCAGTATTAAGAGAACGAGCCATATGGGGTACAACCCGGTGCAATGAAGTCGATGTTCATGTCTTTATACGCGACTCCTGATATTTAGTCGTTTAGTCGTTTAGTTGTTGGATCAACATCGCGGCACACGGTTTAACCCATAAGTGCTCCGTTTTCCTCCTAACTCAAACCTGAGTCTGGAGACACTCAGCTCAATGCACGAACTCCATTGCATCGGCGAGGATCCTGAAATACTTTGGGTAGATTTTTAACTCGAAATTTTGCCCGGGCAGCGCCGTTGGGCTACTCTTTTTCGATTTCCAACTGCCAAGGGATTTTTTACGTGCGCAACAATACACACGGGCGTCCGATCTCACTACCCAGAGACAACAATACACACGGGCGTCCGATCTCACTACCCAGAGACAACAATACACACGGGCGTCCGATCTCACTACCCAGAGACAACAATACACACGGGCGTCCGATCTCACTACCCAGAGACAACAATACACACGGGCGTCCGATCTCACTACCCAGAGACAACAATACACACGGGCGTCCGATCTCACTACCCAGAGACAACAATACACACGGGCGTCCGATCTCACTACCCAGAGACAACAATACACACGGGCGTCCGATCTCACTACCCAGAGACAACAATACACACAGGCGTCCGATCTCACTACCCAGAGACAACAATACACGCGGGCGTCCGATCTCACTACCCAGAGACAACAATACACACGGACGTCCGATCTCACTACCCAGAGACAACAATACACACGGGCGTCCGATCTCACTACCCAGAGACAACAATACACGCGGGCGTCCGATCTCACTACCCAGAGACAACAATACACACGGGCGTCCGATCTCACTACCCAGAGACAACAATACACACGGGCGTCCGATCTCACTACCCAGAGACAACAATACACGCGGGCGTCCGATCTCACTACCCAGAGACAACAATACACACGGACGTCCGATCTCACTACCCAGAGACAACAATACACACGGGCGTCCGATCTCACTACCCAGAGACAACAATACACACGGACGTCCGATCTCACTACTCAGAGACAACAATACACACGGGCGTCCGATCTCACTACCCAGAGACAACAATACACACGGACGTCCGATCTCACTACCCAGAGACAACAATACACACGGGCGTCCGATCTCACTACCCAGAGACAACAATACACACAGGCGTCCGATCTCACTACCCAGAGACAACAATACACACAGGCGTCCGATCTCACTAGCCAGAGACAACAATACACACGGGCGTCCGATCTCACTACCCAGAGACAACAATACACACGGGCGTCCGATCTCACTACCCAGAGACAACAATACACACGGGCGTCCGATCTCACTACCCAGAGACAACAATACACACGGGCGTCCGATCTCACTACCCAGAGACAACAATACACACGGGCGTCCGATCTCACTACCCAGAGACAACAATACACACGGGCGTCCGATCTCACTACCCAGAGACAACAATACACACGGGCGTCCGATCTCACTACCCAGAGACAACAATACACACGGGCGTCCGATCTCACTACCCAGAGACAACAATACACACGGGCGTCCGATCTCACTACCCAGAGACAACAATACACACGGGCGTCCCATCTCACTACCCAGAGACAACAATACACACGGGCGTCCGATCTCACTACCCAGAGACAACAATACACACGGGCGTCCGATCTCACTACCCAGAGACAACAATACACACGGGCGTCCGATCTCACTACCCAGAGACAACAATACACACGGGCGTCCGATCTCACTACCCAGAGACAACAATACACCCGGGCGTCCGATCTCACTACCCAGAGACAACAATACACACGGGCGTCCGATCTCACTACCCAGAGACAACAATACACACGGGCGTCCGATCTCACTACCCAGAGACAACAATACACACGGGCGTCCGATCTCACTACCCAGAGACAACAATACACACGGGCGTCCGATCTCACTACCCAGAGACAACAATACACACGGGCGTCCGATCTCACTACCCAGAGACAACAATACACACGGGCGTCCGATCTCACTACCCAGAGACAACAATACACACGGGCGTCCGATCTCACTACCCAGAGACAACAATACACACGGGCGTCCGATCTCACTACCCAGAGACAACAATACACACGGGCGTCCGATCTCACTACCCAGAGACAACAATACACACGGGCGTCCGATCTCACTACCCAGAGACAACAATACACACGGGCGTCCGATCTCACTACCCAGAGACAACAATACACACGGGCGTCCGATCTCACTACCCAGAGACAACAATACACACGGGAGTCCGATCTCACTACCCAGAGACAACAATACACACGGGCGTCCGATCTCACTACCCAGAGACCAGGGGATATTTTATTACTGGAAGTCCAGGTGGATTTTTTAAATAAATCCCGGTCCTCACCGGTGCCTGAACCCGGGACCTCCAGCAATCGATGCGGACACCATACCTCGAAACCACTCAGCCCCCGATTTCTTATGATATATAATGTATGATCAGTCAGACATTATAGATCAATATATCATTCATTCATTCAGTATCATGTCCTTTACAGAACCTCGCTCCCATAACAACCCTCCGGAAAACTTCTCGATCACAAGCAAGATGTCCCGCGTCTGATACACCCATCTGGAGATCATCCGCCACATCCTGCACCCATCTTCTCTTTGGCCTTCCTCTTCCTCTCTTCCCAGGCATATACCCTTCCATTATTGTTCTCTCCAAACTGTCGTGACGTTTCAAGTGACCAAAATACTTCAATTTTCTTTGTTTTATCGTCTTCAATAGCCATCCCTCCTCAATATTCAACTCTTGAAGTATGGATGCATTTGTTCTTTTCTTTACCCAAGATATTCTTAGAACTC
Source organism: Cepaea hortensis (assembly GCA_963921405.1). NCBI lineage: Eukaryota > Metazoa > Mollusca > Gastropoda > Stylommatophora > Helicidae > Cepaea > Cepaea hortensis. The sequence continues at coordinate 11,135,993 of OY992882.1, forward strand.
GTCTATAACATTTATATTCAAAGGCATGTATGCGCTGTTCAGCTTGTTTAGTAAGTGTCCACGTCTCACAGGCGTATGTTGCAATGGGAAAGATGCATGCTCTTAAAAATCTAATTTTTGTAGTTCTGTCTGTCCCACACCATAATTTATTCATCTGTTTTAGTCTTTGAAGAGCAATGGATAGTCGCCGTTTTATTTCTTTCATTGTGTCACCATTATTCGTAATCAATGACCCAAGATATTCAAAATTTTCCACCACCTCCAATTTTCTCCCATTAATGTATATTTCTTTCTCCAAAGTAGTTTTATCTGTATGCATTATCTTAGTTTTAGCTATGTTAAGATATAAGTTATATATAAGATATATCATACATTGAAAAACAATATGTTTGAAAATAATTACACACAAAATAATGCTGAACTATGTACAAGGTATATCTCCCGGTTATAACCCTAGTGGGCTGAGCATGATACAGACAGCAATCAATAATAAAAAAAAAAATTACGTTGCATGTCCTTCACAGGACGTAGCAGTTCAACCCCAGCATTTTCGCTGTTCGTGATTCCTGGGCAAATGTTACGTTCAGTAGTTTGCCATTGCTTTCTGAACGACCAGCTCCTATACCTTTTTCGAAAAAACCCAGCTCCGCTGTGTTTCGAACCCGTGTATACGGGCTCACAAACTGCGTTCGCAAGCCCTTAGCCACAAAGACCGGCTATCAATATCAATAAATCTCAAAATTTATATATCTCAAATAATAAATATCAAAATAAATAAGTAAATAAATAAATAAATAAGTTGTGTATCATTTGTGTTGGTCTTGCGAAGTCGCGTGCTGTACCGAGTCTCTCCTTGTGTAGTCAATGTAAGAAAGCGAGATTACTAATTAAGGATATCTGTGCAGTACAAGTTCCCCCGTACAAGCCAGTTTAAATCAATTATCTTTCGACGGTATGAAGCGTCGATGGTTCAGAAAGCAGCGGCAAACTACTGAACGTCAAGGTTTCCCTGTAAACCACAAACAGCCAAAAGATACTGGGGTGGATGGTGACATCCTGTAAAGGGCATGCGATCTAAATTTTTAACTTAACGACGATAAAAAAAAAAATCCAGCTGATGGCTATGTTGTATTCAACCTTCGCTAAATTTGGACGCTTTCATCGTGAAATCTGGCTACGTTATTGATAATCAATAACTGCTTCCGGCGCCAGCCTTTCTAAAAATAGAACAATAGTGTGCTAGAGACCTGATCACGTGATGGCCGGTGTTGTAAGTTTTATATACGGGTGTTAAGTCCTGTGGACAGGTAGGACAAATTGATATTTAATCACCAAATTGAATCTGCTTCTAGCTTACTGATTCCAAAGCCACGCGGTATGTCTGTTACTCTCTCTCATCTCATCTTGTTCCCCTTGGACCTTGCGGTGTCGAGGTGAAGCATAAACACAGGGACAGTTATTCCCTCTGTCCATCGTTTACATGGTCATCATCTTCTTCTATTTCCATTGCCATTTGTAATGTAATTGTTTCTTGGGCGTATTCGTCTACTTGTCTTTCCACGCCTTCCTCTTGTCTTTCTATGTCTGTGGTGTAGTTGCTTCTTGGGCGCCCTCTTGTTGTCTCTCTATGTCTGTGATGTTGTTTCTTGGGCGCCCTCTTGTTGTCTCTCTATGTCTGTGATGTTGTTTCTTGGGCGCCCTCTTGTTGTCTCTCTATGTCTGTGATGTTGTTTCTTGGGCGCCCTCTTGTTGTCTCTCTATGTCTGTGATGTTGTTTCTTGGGCGCCCTCTTGTTGTCTCTCTATGTCTGTGATGTTGTTTCTTGGGCGCCCTCTTGTTGTCTCTCTATGTCTGTGATGTTGTTTCTTGGGCGCCCTCTTGTTGTCTCTCTATGTCTGTGATGTTGTTTCTTGGGCGCCCTCTTGTTGTCTCTCTATGTCTGTGATGTTGTTTCTTGGACACCCTTTTGTTGTCTCTCTATGTCTGTGATGTTGTTTCTTGGGCGCCCTCTTGTTGTCTCTCTATGTCTGTGATGTTGTTTCTTGGGCGCCCTCTTGTTGTCTCTCTATGTCTGTGATGTTGTTTCTTGGGCGCCCTCTTATTGTCTCTCTATGTCTGTGATGTTGTTTCTTGGGCGCCCTCTTGTTGTCTTTCTATGTCTGTGATGTTGTTTCTTGGGCGCTCTCTTGTTGTCTCTCTATGTCTGTGATGTTGTTTCTTGGGCGCCCTCTTGTTGTCTCTCTATGTCTGTGATGTTGTTTCTTGGGCGCCCTCTTGTTGTCTCTCTATGTCTGTGATGTTGTTTCTTGGGCGCCCTCTTGTTGTCTCTCTATGTCTGTGATGTTGTTTCTTGGGCGCCCTCTTGTTGTCTCTCTATGTCTGTGATGTTGTTTCTTGGGCGCCCTCTTGTTGTCTCTCTATGTCTGTGATGTTGTTTCTTGGGCGCCCTCTTGTTGTCTTTCTATGTCTGTGATGTTGTTTCTTGGGCGCCTCTTGTTGTCTCTCTATGTCTGTGATGTTGTTTCTTGTGCGCCCTCTTGTTGTCTCTCTATGTCTGTGATGTTGTTTCTTGGGCGCCCTCTTGTTGTCTCTCTATGTCTGTGATGTTGTTTCTTGGGCGCCCTCTTGTTGTCTCTCTATGTCTGTGATGTTGTTTCTTGGGCGCCCTCTTGTTGTCTCTCTATGTCTGTGATGTTGTTTCTTGGGCGCCCTCTTGTTGTCTCTCTATGTCTGTGATGTTGTTTCTTGGGCGCCCTCTTGTTGTCTCTCTATGTCTGTGATGTTGTTTCTTGGGCGCCCTCTTGTTGTCTCTCTATGTCTGTGATGTTGTTTCTTGGGCGCCCTCTTGTTGTCTCTCTATGTCTGTGATGTTGTTTCTTGGGCGCCCTCTTGTTGTCTCTCTATGTCTGTGATGTTGTTTCTTGGGCGCCCTCTTGTTGTCTCTCTATGTCTGTGATGTTGTTTCTTGTACGTCCTCTTCTTGACTTTCTATGTGTGTGATGTTGTTCTTGCCATACGGCCCTAACAAACATGATAGAAAACTGGCACCAGAATATAAACAACAACAGTCTATGTGGAGCTTTGTTTATCGATTTCAGGAAAGCATTTGATATGATAGACTATGTTATTTTAATTAAAAAACTAGGAATAGTAAAAATTGGCCCTAATGTAGTGACTCTAATAACATCTTTTCTGTCAAACAGAAATCTAGTAGTAAAACACAATAAATCTCTGTCTCAAACTATTACCTTCAATATTGGAGTACCGCAAGGCTCTATTCTTGGCCCTCTATTATTTGCCATGTTGTTGTTTGTCCATCTGAGTGGTGGCTGAGTGGTCTCGAGGTATGGTGTCCGCCTCGAGTGCTGGAGGTCCCGGGTTCAGGCCCCGGTGAGGACCGGGATTTATTTAAAAAATCCACCTGGACTTCCAGTAATAAAATTTCCCCTGGTCTCTGGGTAGTGAGATCGGACGCCTGTGTGTATTGTTGTCTCTGGGTAGTGAGATCGGACGCCCGTGTGTATTGTTGTCTCTGGGTAGTGAGATCGGACGCCCGTGTGTATTGTTGTCTCTGGGTAGTGAGATCGGACGCCCGTGTGTATTGTTGTCTCTGGGTAGTGAGATCGGACGCCCGTGTGTATTGTTGTCTCTGGGTAGTGAGATCGGACGCCCGTGTGTATTGTTGTCTCTGGGTAGTGAGATCGGACGTCCGTGTGTATTGTTGTCTCTGGGTAGTGAGATCGGACGTCCGTGTGTATTGTTGTCTCTGGGTAGTGAGATCGGACGTCCGTGTGTATTGTGGTCTCTGGGTAGTGAGATCGGACGTCCGTGTGTATTGTGGTCTCTGGGTAGTGAGATCGGACGCCCGTGTGTATTGTTGTCTCTGGGTAGTGAGATCGGACGCCCGTGTGTATTGTTGTCTCTGGGTAGTGAGATCGGACGCCCGTGTGTATTGTTGTCTCTGGGTAGTGAGATCGGACGCCCGTGTGTATTGTTGTCTCTGGGTAGTGAGATCGGACGTCCGTGTGTATTGTTGTCTCTGGGTAGTGAGATCGGACGTCCGTGTGTATTGTTGTCTCTGGGTAGTGAGATCGGACGCCCGTGTGTATTGTTGTCTCTGGGTAGTGAGATCGGACGCCCGTGTGTATTGTTGTCTCTGGGTAGTGAGATCGGACGCCCGTGTTTATTGTTGTCTCTGGGTAGTGAGATCGGACGCCTGTGTGTATTGTTGTCTCAGGGTAGTGAGATCGGACGCCCGTGTGTATTGTTGTCTCAGGGTAGTGAGATCGGACGCCCGTGTGTATTGTTGTCTCTGGGTAGTGAGATCGGACGCCCGTGTGTATTGTTGTCTCTGGGTAGTGAGATCGGACGCCCGTGTTTATTGTTGTCTCTGGGTAGTGAGATCGGACGCCCGTGTGTATTGTTGTCTCTGGGTAGTGAGATCGGACTCCCGTGTGTATTGTTGTCTCTGGGTAGTGAGATGGGACGCCCGTGTGTATTGTTGTCTCTGGGTAGTGAGATCGGACGCCCGTGTGTATTGTTGTCTCTGGGTAGTGAGATCGGACGCCCGTGTGTATTGTTGTCTCTGGGTAGTGAGATCGGACGCCCGTGTGTATTGTTGTCTCTGGGTAGTGAGATCGGACGCCCGTGTGTATTGTTGTCTCTGGGTAGTGAGATCGGACGCCCGTGTGTATTGTTGTCTCTGGGTAGTGAGATCGGACGCCCGTGTGTATTGTTGTCTCTGGGTAGTGAGATCGGACGCCCGGGTGTATTGTTGTCTCTGGGTAGTGAGATCGGACGCCCGTGTGTATTGTTGTCTCTGGGTAGTGAGATCGGACGCCCGGGTGTATTGTTGTCTCTGGGTAGTGAGATCGGACGCCCGTGTGTATTGTTGTCTCTGGGTAGTGAGATCGGACGCCCGTGTGTATTGTTTGCGCACGTAAAAAATCCCTTGGCAGTTGGAAATCGAAAAAGAGTAGCCTAACGGCGCTGCCCGGGCAAAATTTCGAGTTAAAAATCTACCCAAAGTATTTCAGGATCCTCGCCGATGCAACGGAGTTCGTGCATTGAGCTGAGTTTCTCCAGACTCAGGTTTGAGTTAGGAGGAAAACGGAGCACTTATGGGTGAAACCGTGTGCCGTGATGTTGATCCAACGACTAAACGACGACTAAACGAATGTGTTTGTCCATCAAGAATGATGATGACCATTCATTTCATCCAGTGGGGTTGAAGGTATGGAGCCGTGGGTTCTAAGATAGCAAGAATGACTTGCGCGATGACTTGGATTAAAGTGAGGAAGAGTTGGGCAATTCGTCGACCTCACTCTCTCGCCTGAGTCCATCTGAGTCCAGTGGCAAGACAAGTCGAGACGACTGGAGACGAATACAGGTGCAGTGGATGACCAGGGCGCTCTACGTGCCTTGCCGTGCTCATTACGTTCCACAACGCTTTGCAGGTAAACGCCGTCTTGCCCGTTGAATCAGGAATGATTTGCCATATATACCAACGATCTACCTTTGCATCTTTCGTCGTCCTGCGATCTATTTGCAGACGATTGTACAGTGTACACAAACGCTGAAAGCTGTAATTTGCTGGAGTCTTCTTTGCAACAAGAATTAAATAATGTAGTTAAGTTGAGCTATGCGATCCGTATGCAAATTAACATCACTAAAACAAAATCTATGTCGTTAACAACTAGACAAAGACTTCAAACTCTAAATTCACACAGATCACTTCAACTTCAAATCGATAACATGCTAGTAGAAAGTATAATTGAGCACAATCATTGATAGAAACCTGACCTTTAATCCCCACGTTCAAGCGCTCGTTAAACAAACAGCGAAAAAAGTCTACCAACTCGCCAAAATTAAAAATTTCCTTGATGGGGACGCAAGGAAAATATGCTATACTTCTCACATACAGACGCATTATGACTACTGCTCTACAATCTGGGACGGTTGTTCCAATTAAAGCACCAAACAACTTTACTCACTCCAAATACGGGCCATGACTTTAATTTATAACAAACACTAGCTGACCCGGCCCGGCTTCGCCCAGGCCCTGGAGGGGATCTATCTATCTATCAGTCTGTCTGCTTGTTTGTCTGTCTGGCTGGCTGACCCGGCCCGGCTTCACCCAGTCCCTGGTGGGGAGCATCTCATTTAATTCATATAAGTAGTCATATAAGCTCTCCCGTTCCCGACTATCTGTCTGTCTGTCTATCTGACCGGGCCCGGCTTCACCCAGTCCCTGGTGGGGAGCATCTAATTTAATTCATATACGTAGTCATATAAGCTCTCCCGTTCCCGACTATCTGTTTGTCTATCTGACCGGGCCCGGCTTCACCCAGTCCCTGGTGGGGAGCATCTAATTTAATTCATATACGTAGTCATATAAGCTCTTCCGTTCCCGACTGTCTGTCTGTCTGACCCGGCCCGGCTTCACCCAGTCCCTGGTGGGGAGCATGTCATTTAATTCATATAAGTAGTCAAATAAGCTTCCGTTCCCGACTATCTGTCTATCTATCTGACCCGGCGTGGTTTCGCCCAGCTCCTGGCGCACAGTAACTTAAAAGAATGTCCTTCCACACACCATTCAATGAAAACTGTAGAAAAAGATGGGTTACTATGTTATGCATTATGCATTAATTTTATGAAAACTTTGAAAATTCCTTAAAGATTATATCATTATTTATTATAACTCATATGCCAGAAAATAACTATAGACAAAGAGTTTAACAATAGTGCAAGTAAGTCCAACAATATGACTATAAAGTATATAGAAATGTTATTAAAAGTTATGCCCCTTGAAATAACTTTTCTAGAGTGAAGTCCCCCTGCTATATAGACATTATATAATGAAAATAGAAAAGTAAATGTTATTAAATAAGTAGAAGATTTTACATTAAGAAATTATTATAGTCGGTTGCACAGGAATGAAAGGAAGACGTGTAGAAAATTTCATCTCAATCGGATGTACCGTTATCGAACGCATCCAATACATAAATACCCACACACACACAAACATACACTCTGTTTTATAGATATAGATTTAACTGACAATCCTAGCCTGCATAAACACCTTCAGTTACTACCACTCCGCAAACGCCTGCTTTTCGATAAGGACAAACTAATTCACTAAATCCTACATCGGAATGCCCCAAATTACCTTTGGCCATTGTTCAAATATAATGCTAGACACAGTAAACGTTTAAATATATTACACATTCCGAAGCCTAGGATAGACTTATACAAAACAAGCTTAACGTACTCTGCAGCTCATCTGAGGAACAATCTTCCACAAGAAATCAAAGACATCACCAATCCCTATTCATATAATCACAAATTATTCAAACACTATCTCAGTACGGATTACCTTCCCCCTTAATAATAATAATAATAATAATAATAATAATAATAATAATAATAATAATAATAATAAAACCCTATTATAACAGCCCCTTTTGGTAGACTAGTATATTCCACATAGCTAATAACAACTGCCACACCATTCATTAATTTTAGTGAGTCGAGTTGTAGTGATTATTGCATTTTCCCAATGCCATTACAGTGCACAACTTTCATATAGTTGCTGTTCTCAGTTAGCCTTGAATGATGTGTGAATGAAATAATGTATGAAAGAGAGTGATAGAAGGGCAGAATGTTAGACGGGCCTGCGTGCCAAATTCTTAACTCCTTTCAAAATAAAGTTTGTTCGTTCGTTCGTTCTTGGACGGCTTCCTCTTGTCTTTCTGTGTCTCTGATATTCTTTCTTTGACGCCTTCTTCATGTTGTCTTTCCATGTGCGTGATTTAGTTGTTTCATGAATGTCTTCTTCTTCCTTTTTCTTCTTGTTTTTCTTCTATGTATGTGTGCTTGGGGTGTGGGTGGATGGGATGTGTGATTGGTGGCAGTTTGTGTGGGTGGGGAGATGTGTAGATGTGGGGGTGTGGTGGATGGGTGGGGGAATATATGTATGGCTGGGGTGTGTGTGTGTGGTTGGGTGGGGGATGTGTGGGTGAATGGGGGATGTGTGGGTGGGTGGTGGATGTGTCTCATAATATCGTAATATGCATTGTTTATGTTTACAAAATTCATTTGTTGTTCCTATGCACTATTGATGAACGAAATATGAGTGATTGGAAGGGCCGAATGTAAGACGGGCCTGCGTGTCCAATGTGTTACCCTTTGAAAATAAAGTCCGTTCGTTAGTTCGTTCGTTCGTTCTTCTTCTTGTCCTGTGCGATATGTTATCAGATCTGAGCCTCACAGATCTGCCTATCCTGACAGCCGAAAGAGTTGTCAAACATGGAGGCCACCCGGCTATATGTAGAAGGCAACTGGAAACTACAACGTTATTCTGTCTCGATCATGTTTATGAAACAAACCTATTTAGGATCTGTTTTATATGTCATTATGAGTATTAGCATTGCATGGGGTTCTGGAAGAATCTCAAAACTGAGAGGGAAGACCAGGAGAACTTTCAATCAGATAGCGGTGGGAACGATTAGTAGTATGACTCTTCGTTGGCTGTTGAACGAGGGGACGGAGCACGTATGGGAATGTCCTGAGTGCAGTGATATCGGTCCTTAGCTCAACTCAACTGAACTAGGAGTATTAGCGAAATGGCGCCATCTCCATGTTAACAGATCAACCTGACATAGACGAGTGAAGTGGTAAATACCACAACGTCCGCCTTCACTTCCCAAGACATCTCCGGATACACATTTTAGGCTCGGTAGTCCGAGGAGCTCATGTCAATAAAAAAAAAATCCGCCTCTATGCGGATTCAAACCGAAAACCACCAGCCCGACAGGCAAGCGTGCTAGTCACTGCGCCACATCGGCTCCCAAATAATACATTTCTTCTTCTTCCTTTCTACTCCGTTCTTCCGTTTACTTATTTTTCCGTCCTTCTTATTCATCCTTTCCTTCTTCCTTTTTGACACCCAGGGGAGCATAGTCGACAAGCACTTCTTCTTCTTCCTCCTACTTCTTTTTGTTCATCCTTTCTTTCTCTTCTCCCTTCCTTTTTCATCTTCTTCCGTTTTTGACCCCCAGTGGAGTTTAGTCGACAGTCACGCACTTCTTCCTTCCCTCCTCTTCTTCCTTCTTCTATTTCACCCTTTCTACTTCTTCTTCCTTCCTTCTTCGCCATTCCTCCCTTCTTTCGTCCTTCTTCATATTCTTCCTTATTGACGCCCAGGGGAGTACACTGGACAGAAAAGGTAAGCTATGTAGGCCACTTCATGGCTGACACTTAACACTAATTAATTTGAATTATGTTGACGACAGGACACTAAATAAAACCAACACTGTAAGTATATAAATAAACGCCATTCTTTATTTAAACACTATTTTCAGACAAAGTGCTCGCTGAAAATTTGGCACAGCACATACATGTATAAAGATATAGTGAAAATGTCACAATGGATTCTGTATGTTGGCATTCTTATAAACACAATACAGATACATGCACACTGAAGAAAATACATTCAAAAGACAAACTGTTAATGGCAGCAGGACATGGAATGAAACATTGCAAAATAAATATAGGAATTGTATAATATTCTTCCGCGCTGAAGCTGTCATTTGGTGGCGGAAGATGACATGTAATGCTGCGTGAATTGACTATGGTAGCTCTGTGGCTATCTTATTGTTGTATTATATATATATTGGATATTGTGGTATTTTCATTGACTATCGTTAAAAATGATAGTGCTGCTGACGTGACTCATCTGTTGATGTGTAATGGATATTCTGATAGTTTTAACTTACTAACTTTCGTTAAAAACTAGTACTACGGAGTGACCCATCCATTGATATATAATTGTCTTCTGGTCATGTTTACTGATTAACTTTCGTTAACAACTAATACTACAGAGTCACTAATCCATTGATGTGCATTTAATATTCTTGTATTTTCACCGACTAAATACCGTTAAATCGAACACTACAGAGTGGCTCATCCATTGGTGTATATCGTATAGTATGATCTTTTTACTTACTAACTTTCGTGAAAATTCTAACGCTACAGGGTGACTTATCCGTTAATGTATACTGAATATTATGATCTAATCAATCACACACTTTCGTTAAAATCTAACACTATGAAGTGACCCATCAACAGATGTAATTGGATATTCTGGTGGGGGTACTAGCTTTGGTGAAAAACTGACCTGTGGAGTGACCCATCTATTTATGTATATTTGAGTGTTCTGGTCTTTTCATGGACCATATCTCGATCACAAAGAGAGGAAATCAGAGCTTTTAAATTTACATGTCACAGAACAGTTCTTGGGATGCCGTGTAATAAGAAGAAGATATTCCACGAGATAAAAACGGGGTTAAAAGACAAAGAGAATAGACTTCATTGCACCGGGTTTTATCCAGTATGGCACAGGCGCTGTCCACAAGGCGACCTGCAGCACAGATTCCGTGGTTGCAGCGAAGAGCGTCAGGAGTCTCTGAGAAAATTGCACTTGTGAATTACATGATGCAGTCGGGAATCGAACCCACAACCTTTGGAGCCTGGGGCAGGTGGCGTATCAACATTCGACAAGATTCGAACACTGAAGAAAACATCGTCATGTCTCAGAAAAGGAATTGCTGTAACGCAGGGAATAATGAAGGCTGACGTAACAACTGAACAGGAAACCAGGAATTACTGTAACGTTTGGGATTTTTAAAAAAAGTTGACGTAACAACAGAACGGGACAGACGGAATTATACAGTAACTGCTACAGACATTTGGGATAAAGAAGATTGACGTAGCGACTGAACAGGAAACAAGGAATTACTGTAACGTTTAGGAATATTAAGGTTGGCGTGACAACTGAATAGGAAACAAGGAATTACTGTAACGTTTGGGATAACAAAAAAGGTTGACTTAAAAACAGAAAATGAAAGAGGGAATTATACAGTAATTGCTACAGCCATTTGGGATAAAGAAGATTGGCGTAACAACTGAATAGAAAACAAGGAATTACTGTAATGTTTGGGATAAAGAAGAATGACGTAACAAATGAATAGGAAACAAGGAGTTACTGTAACGTTTGGAATAAAGAAGGTTGACGTAACAACTGAATAGGAAACAAGGAATTACTGTAACGTTTGGGATAAAGAAGGTTGACGTAACGACTGAACACGACAGAAGGAATTAATGTAACAGTAGGGAAACGGAGGGTTGACGTCAATGACAATCAGGTAAAGAGAAGGTTAACGTAAGAGAGTAAACATTTGGACAAAGAGGGTTAACGTAACAACTGAATTGGCCAGAGGGAATAAATGTAACAATTAAGAAAGACAGGGTTGACGTAACAACTGAATGGGGCATTGGGAATTAATGCAACATTGTGAGTCTGTAATTGTAAATACGACATTCTATACCTCTCATGTTGTCTTACTTACTGCATTCAAAATCTTGTATGTGCAGTGTTGGTTTCTCATAACATTGCACAGGAATGGACCATAATTTCCAGTATACACGAACTATTAACCACGTCTCTACGATTTATATTCAGAATGTTATACACTCATGTACCTGTTTGGGAAAAATACATTAATAAAGCCAATGAATGTATAGACTTGCGCTTAACAAATAAGAAATGTATATGTAAGACAAAAACCCAATTAAAAAAAAATTTCAAGGAATTGAAAGCAAATGTATAAGGAAGATATGAAATCACATCACAGTATTACATCAGGTAGGTTTACAAAAATAATATGTACAGCTGGAATTACAATAGGCAATGAGGTACATTTGGGGACTATGAGTGTGTTTCTTCTTCCCCCTCCTCCCTTTCTCTCCTCCTCATTGCCCTCTAATTTTTCTTTATTTTCGTCTCTGTTTTCCATTTCTATTTTTCTCTTCTTATCTCGTCTTCTTTCGCTTTTTTCTCTTTTCCCTCTACCAATGACTTCTTCTTCCTCTTCTTCATCTTCCACTTCTTTTTCTCCCTGTTGATATTTTTTCTCTTCTACTTCGTTTGCCTCTTCTGTTTCTTCTGACTGAAAATCGAACCCAGACTGAGATAAAACTCCCCCAGTCGCCCAAAGCCTGACATATACGTATGACGTGTTCCAGGATCATAAAATATGACGACTAAACTTGGGATATCAAATGTTTGTACATATGCCACATTCCTGGTGTACATGTCCACCACATACTTAGAGGACATGGCTCATACATGGTGTACATGTCCACATACCTAATGTACATGTCCACATACCTAGAGGACCTGGCACATAAATAGTGTACATGTCCACATACCTAATGTACATGTCCACATACCTAATGTACATGTCCACATACCTAGAGGACCTGGCACATAAATAGTGTACATGTCCACATACCTAATGTACATGTCCACATACCTGGTGTACATGTCCACATACCTGGTGTACATGTCCACATACCTGGTGTACATGTCCACATACCTGGTGTACATGTCCACATACCTAATGTACATGTCCACATACCTAAAGTACATGTCCACATACCTAGAGGACCTGGCACATAAATAGTGTACATGTCCACATACCTAATGTACATGTCCACATACCTGGTGTACATGTCACACACCTGGTGTACATGTCCACATACCTGGTGTACATGTCCACATACCTGGTGTACATGTCACATACCTGGTGTACATGTCACATACCTGGTGTACATGTCCACATACCTGGTGTACATGTCCACATACCTGGTGTACATGTCACATACCTAATGTACATGTCCACATACCTAGAGGACCTGGCACATAAATAGTGTACATGTCCACATACCTAATGTACATGTCCACATACCTGGTGTACATGTCCACATACCTGGTGTACATGTCCACATACCTGGTGTACATGTCCACATACCTGGTGTACATGTCCACATACCTGGTGTACATGTCCACATACCTGGTGTACATGTCCACATACCTGGTGTACATGTCCACATATCTGGTGTACATGTCACATACCTAATGTACATGTCCACATACCTAGAGGACCTGGCACATAAATAGTGTACATGTCACATACCTAATGTACATGTCCACATACCTGGTGTACATGTCCACATACTTAGAGGACCTGGTACATACATGGTGTACATGTCGCACCCTGGAGGACATGTCATATACCTAGAGGACATATCATATACCCGGATGACATGCGACATACCTGCAGAACAAGTCACGTACCTGGAGGACATAACGCATACCTGAGGGACACGTCACATGCCAGAAGGACATGTCACTTCAAACTCACCAAAGCTGCATAAGGCCCTCCAATGAGGAACAAAGAAGAAGAGGAAGAATGACTGCATAGATTGTATGCCGTCCTGTTTTAGTGCCGCCGTTCCTGATCTGCGTCCTCCTATCCCACTATTTCTGTGTCATACAATTCTTTCTTTAACTCATTCCTTCAGCTGATACTTAAACTCCCCCTGAATGAAACATTGGTTGCTTTAACTCTTTCTATACTTAGGATTTCTTGTAACCCCTGCCTCAAACGGACGGGTCTTTAACCCTTTTTTGTCCCATGCAACACACATTGATCGCGTGCACCAAACAACGCATGACGTGTTGTTATGTCTGTTATATTTGGCCTGACCATACTAGACAAATCTGGCGACATCTTTCCTTTTTTGATATGCACCATACATACAATTTGTCTTTATCTTATGATTTTGATAAATGATCTTGTAATACCTTGATGTAAAAACCTCAGTGCTTGTTGTCCTTTTTTCTTTTTCTCGCGATATTCTCAATAATCTTCACAACACACATAACTTAAGGAAACTACAGCAGCTTTACGGAAACTTTAAAAAAAAAAAAAAGAATAAAAAAAAAAAAATGACATCCTGCAGGTTAAAGCGTGACAGCTCTTTGTGAATATGAAGAGCCAAATACACTTTATTGGTAGCAGGATAACAAGAATTGAAGATAATCAGCTGTACAAGAACATAGCAAAAAGCAAAAAAACAAAACAAAAAAACCCCCCAAAAAACTAGCGAATGGCGTTTTGGTGACATGCCTTCATCAGCACAATAAAATACAATGACAGAATTGTGATAACTACTCGAAGGCATAACACATCTGTAAATATGTACCACGAAAAACAAATGAAATGTAGTGGGATATAAGTTGTCAGGCTGACAGAGAGTGAGAGAGAGAGAGAGAGAGAGAGAGAGAGAGAGAGAGAGAGAGAGAGAGAGAGCGAGAGCGAGAGATGGAGACAGACGGAGAGAGACAGACAGACACACACACAGTGAGAGAGAAAGAGAGAGAGACAGAGAGAGAGAGATGGAGACAGACGGAGAGAGACAGGCACACAGACAGAGAGATGGAGACAGAGAGAGAGAGAGAGACAGGCACACACACAGTGAGAGAGAGATGGAGACAAACAGAGAGAGAGAGAGAGAGAGAGAGAGATGGACAGTCTGTGGATCGACCTATAACCCAGACGCATACTTGAGGTCCCAGGTCTATTCCATATGAAATTGTATCATAAAGCCTTAGTGTAGCTATTTTACCTCCTTTATTACCCCTGGTGTTGTTCTAATTTGCTGATGAAGACACGCCACCGCAACGTCATCCATTTGTTTTGTAATCCTAAGTCTGGCAAAACTCACCCTCTCTACTTCTCACATGTTCTATTATTCATCACATTAATGAAACACATCACCACAGTTGTGCCTTTTCACTTGTGAATCCACCCCGATCGAACAGTGTTGCATACAGAACAATGATTTCTGACGTAACAATCATGGGGGAAAATGGGACGTAACCCTATATTGTATTATCAATTTACCTCAGGGGAACGTAAGGCCCGCGGGCCATATAAGACTCGAGAAATAATTTGGTCTGGCCCTACCAAGGCAACCGCAGGCGGATCGCGAAATTAAATAAATCTAGGAGCTTTTTCGATAGCAACATAAATTTATATTAAGTGAATCATAATAATAACAACAACGTACACTTTGAGGGACAAACGCGCAGCTTACTGCTGCGAACAGTTCTTTTTAAAACTGACCAGAGTCACCTTCGCTTTAGATTGTCCAGCGCAAGCCTGGAAAAATAGTTCCCATTAGCAGCACCATCAATACCAACTAACACCACACGCCTCACCACAGAGAAGCAGTTCCAGCCATCACATTAGAGGTGAGTTAATGAAATGTTTGGCCAAATATGAAAGGCTAATTTGTAGGCTGATGATTTTGTATGGCTCTCGAATGATGTTATAAATATCCATGTGGCCCTTGGTAGAAAAACGGTTCCCCGCCTCATATTTAACTCGTTGGAATGTAAGCAGGAATCTTTGTTTCCTTAATTCACATGCTGCATCCACTCTTGGGGCACTGATGCTGTGCTGTTGCTCAGATTAAAACAAGTAGCCATCTCCTCCAATTCTCCATCGCTCATTTCTTGTATTACATTGTTGTCAAAGCCCCAGGTTTATTCCGAGGAAAGGCCAGACGGACACAATCAGACCGCTGCTGGTACCATTAGTATTGGAACTCTTCGCTGGCTGTTGAAGATGAGGACGAAGCACGTATGGAAATGTCCCTGTTTTTGTGATGTCGTTTCTTGACTCAACTCTGTCACATGGTACTTTGTGAAACACATGTCATTGGAAATATGGGTTTAACTTCAAATTCCTGATTTGTCTTAGTGGAATGTAAATGGGAACTACCATCACTTTATTTCATAGTTTGTTATGTGGCAATCATGGGAAATCTACACATTTACACAGATGGGTCGGTCGTCCGACATGTGAGAAGCTCATGGGCCTTTTGCAGCTCAGGCCGGAGGGAGAATTGTGAAGGAGGACTCTGGTGCTTTTGTTGAGACCACAAGTAGCCTAACTATGGAAGTCGTGGCAGTAAGTAAAGCAATAACATGGCTCGAGACACAGACATTCACTAGGGCTTGTTTCCTTAGCGACTCAATGAGCATGCTCAAGATAGAGGAGGGGTGGATCCGAAGAGAATGGTTGCTGTCTCTGGAGCGGTCTCGGTTGGCAAAGATTAGTTTCATCTTAGTGCCAGGGCATGCGGGAGTACAAGGAAATGAGCGGTCTGACAAACTCCCAGGTAAGGCTACTGTGGAGGGCGGACGCGCCATGGACCAGGCTGACATTCTTTTAGCTCTACGAGAAGTAAGACTTTTGCGAGAACCAAGTGATAACTGTGCCGGTCTCCCTGGTCGAGGTGTTAGCAGCTTTCTCCGTAACCCCGAATACTCTCGTGGTTGACGTGAGCGCACGAGAATTGGAAGCGGTTGGAGTCGTGCCAGTGATTTATGAGAGTATAGAGCCGGTCGCTCAAAAAGTCGTGGCGTGCTTATGAGCGTAATCTAGTCTAGGAATCAACATACAGCTGAAAGATGATGATGTTGACCGCAATATACTGAAACAGGATGGAAACGCGGGGACAAAAAGTGATGACTGTGAATCTATAACCATGGCCAGACTGCGAGAACAGCAAATTAAAAGAGGTGTGACCAAACAAGAACACTACGCAGGAAGCCAAAGAAGATTGATAAACCAACACAGAACTGGTGTCGTTAGCCGCTACACGCTGCGGGATTTGCTGAGGAGGGGATCCGAGTACTTATGGACTGAATGGTTCGATGTGCAATGAGGATGATCTGTCAACTAACTAACTAACTAATCATGGGAAATATGGGTCTAACTTTATTAAATTCCCGATTTGTCTTAGTGGAATATAAGTAAGAGATAGTATCTCTTCATTGCATATGTTAATTTTTAATGCAGCTATCATGGGAAATATGGGTTTAACTTCAAATTTCCGGACTGTCTTAGTGGAATGTAAGTAGGAATAACTACCCCTTAATTACATATATTAAATGGTAATGAAGCGATCATGGGAAATATGGGTTTAACTTCAAATTTCCGGACTGTCTTAGTGGAATGTAAGTAGGAATAACTACTCCTTAATTACATATATTAAATGGTAATGCAGCGATCATGGGAATTATGGGTTTAACCTCCCCAATTTGTTTTAGTGGAATGGAAGCAGGAACTGATATGTACTTGTTCCAGATATACATTTGTTTATATAGCGATCATAGAACACCTGGATAAGATATGCGATCACAGATTTATCTTAATGGAATGCAAGCAATAACCATTACTTACTTGTTTGAGATGTTCATTTATAATGCAGTGATCGTCGAATATGTAAATCTAACAATACACCCTCAAGGTGTTATGTTAGAGGAATGTCAACGGGGATCTGTAAGAACGGAGATCTGTAAGAACGAAGATCTGAAAGAACGGAGATCTGTAAGAACAGAGGCGGACGTCCAAACAGTCTGTCACTGGTACCATCAGCACGGGGGATAACTCTTTGTTGGAGACAGATGTAGGAGAGGATGTATATGCGGGGATGTAGTGAGTGCAGAGATGTTCACTGCTGATTTAATTTCATGCAGGAATCTACAAGTATGTGTTTCAGCACCGTTATTATGTATATAACCAACGTCCTTGACTCGGGGACGTAAATTACAGGTACCTCTGAAGTCGGAGTGGGTTAGCTTGATGGCGAGGGACAACGGTTAATAGGGAAAGCTAATCCACGCGTAAAATTCAGTCCAGCACTACTAGAAGTAGTGTGTGTGTGGACTATGCATGAATTCAAAGCGAGCGAGCGCAATTTTTTTAAAGAAAAAATGTATATGTCCGGGACTGTGGCTTTGTAGATAACTAGACGTGTATTTTCTTAACTTCCCGACATAAAAGGGGTCGAAATCAGCCGCGGGTGATTTGGAGGCCAGCCGTTTTTGTGCGTTGGCTTCGATGGTATGAGGCGTCGGTCGTTTAGAAAGCAAAGGCAAACTACTGAAGTAAGTAACATTGCCTAGTAAATGCAAACAGCCAATACATGTTGGGGTTGCTTGCAAAGTTCTGTACAAGACATGCAATTAACTTTTTGTATTGTGAGAAGTGACATTTGAGAGCAATATGAACTGAATATGTCGAACAGAGAAATCAGCCTTATGTGGGGAAAATGCAACTGGGAGGGTACAAGATTTATCCTGGTGCTAGGAAATGCAATTATAAGTTAAATCATTTTTGAAAAAAAAAAAAGATTAAATGCCATGGCAAGCAGACCAGGCCCTAAGCCATGGTCGACAACTGATCTAGGATCGTAGCTCCGACAGGCGGACAGTTGGAGCATTGCTTTGCTGATCTGACAGACTCTGCAGCTTATCTTGTTCCAGGTGTAGGGGTGTTACCTTTTCTCTGGAGTAAACTAGGCAGGCCGAGAGAGGGATCATGCTGCCCGCGACACTGTGTGTATACAGACAAGTCAGGTGTATCTAAGCGCGTGGACATGTCGGCACATGTCTGCTGTCTCGCGGGCACTTGTCTGCTGTCTGGCGGCCACTTGTCTGCTGTCTGGTACGCACACGTCTTCTGTCTGGCGCGCGAGTATCTGTTCATTTTTTTTTTCTCTTAGGGAAAGAGCATGTAGTTGTAGCATTGCTGTATTCTCGTGTGCTTTTAGGTCTGGACATATCCTAGCAGTTATCTATTCTGACTCAAATGTGTTGCCATACATATTATAAGGTAGTTTGTGGGGCTTAATGCGCTTGAACTTCCCTGCGCTGATGGCGGGGCAATGGGGTAGTTCCCACACCGGTTAGTTGGGCTTCAACGCTGACTTCTAGCTCAGAAAGCTTTGGCAAACTACTGAACGTAAACTTGTGTAGAAAATTAACCAGGAGTTGGGGAATATGGCAATATCCCTGCATAGGACATGCAACATTTGAAATATATTATAAGGAAATTCGCACATGATCACATTTCACAATTACAATAATAATAGCAGTAATAGTAGCAGCAAACTACTGAACGTAAACTTGCCAAGAAATCACATACATCCAAAAATGTTGGGGTTGACTGCGACATCATGTAAAGGATATGCAACTAACTAGTAGTAGTAGTAGTAGTAGTAGTAGTAGTAGTAGTAGTAGTAGTAACAGTATAATAGTAGTAGTGGAATTATTATTAGCAGTATCAGTAGTACTACTGTAGTAGTAGTAGTAGTAGTAGTAGTAGTAGTAGTAGTAGTAGTAGTAGTAGTATTAGTAGTAGTAGTAGTAGTATTAGTAGTAGTAGTGGAAGCATTAGAAGTAATGTAGAGTCTATCTCATCAGATTCTCTTGTACCTTGCGGTGTCGAGGTTAAGCAGAAATTACATGTGGAGTGCGCCTGTCGGGGTTAGGAACGGCTAGCCTCTCCTAGGAGGGGTGAAAAGTGAAAATGAGTAGCCTGCCGATGACCCGCAGACTACACAAGTCAACCCCACCTTCACGTGGTGTGGACTGGGAAACCATGACCGCGAAGTCATGGGCCACAGGGGCTCTGGCTCGCCATGGCTTAGTCAGATTTTTTCATCTTAAACCTGCGACTGGCCTAGCCGGCAGGGGATATTTTTTTCCTGCTGGAAGAAAGCATAATAAGCTAATAGCAGTAGCAGCAGTGCATCTGTATACGCAAAATTGGAAGCAGCAACAACGGCTGCAGTAGTAGCAGTATTGGTAGGAGGACTAGTAGTAGTTTCATTAGTAATATTAGTAGCATAAGTAGTAGTAGTAGTAGTAGTAGTAGTAGTAGTAGTAGTAGTAGTAGTAGTAGTAGTAGCAGTGTTAATAGTAATATTTCAGTGGTAGTAGCATTATTATTAGCAGCAGCAATGGCTGTAGTACTAGTAGTAATAGCAGTAACAGTAGCAGTAGTAGTAATTGCAGTAGTAGTAGTAGTAGCAGCAGCAATAGAAGTAGCAGCAGCTATAGTCGTAGCAGTTTGAGCAGCAGCAGTAGTAGTAGCAGTTGTAGAAGTAGTAGTAGAATATAAGTAATATTAGTAGTCATGACAACAGCAGCAAATACAATACGACAAAACCATAAACAGTTCTCTTCCAAAAGGAAACACATCCTCAAATTATGTCAAAATACGGAACTGGAATGTTCGGGAACAGTATCACCAATGGTAAAAATAGAAATTTGAAACAGCAACATGAACAACAACAACAACAACAGAGTATACTCCTCATGCTGTTTTACATATTTCTTGGAATATTTCTGTAACGGTTTTCTGAATAACATTTTTTGGAATGTAAGTCTTTTGGAATTCTTTCTCATTTGTTGTGTCGTAATTTTGCCAGATGGTGTAAGGGAGATTTCTCCAGTAGGCGAAAGCTTTGAAGTGCTGCAGGGCGGGGCTGGAGTACTCCGGTTTGAATTCTATGACTCCGCTGGTCGCTGGGAGGAAGAGGATGTGGGATAAACCTGCTCCGTGCATTCCCATGAGGATATCGGTTTTGGCTATGGCATGCAGCTGGTCAGTCATTTGCATATTGTCTAACTGCATGCCCTGGACGTTAGCACCTGGGCCAAGCGTGTCCTTGACTGCTTGAACTATCTCTTCTTCGTTGTCGAACTTCCTAACCACGTTCCCTTTGGGGTTGCGAGGGTGCGCCACGTAGTCTCTGCGCCAGATGATCACAACATTCAACTTTTTGCAGTTGATTGCATGGTCTGTGGATATATTATGCCTGGTCAAGAAGAACTCGCGAAATTCACTTAGATACGGTACTTGCGTTCTTTCATGCTCGTTAAGTGGACTGAAATAGCCAAGCAGCCCCCAAATAAGGTTTTCACATACCGTGGGTTCTGTCAGTCGTCCAGCTCTTAAGAACTTCCCATAGAGTGTCATCCAGACAGGATCTAGAGCACCTTCCGGGTGTGCGTCTACAGCAAGGATGTTCAGCTTGGATGGTGGAACTCCAAAAATTAACATTAGGACAAAGGCGTTGTAAAAATCTGTCATGGTGTGGTAAAGATTGACGTATTCGTACCGCTGTATTGCCAGAGTGGTCCCTCGAATTAGTGGGTGCTGTGAGAGAACTGTTTCGTTGGTTCTGTAGCATTGCAAAGACTTGGACCATTCGTTCAGGTGATCCGGTGAAGGGAATAACAAGGCTGGCTGTTTGAAACACGAGGCCTTAAAGAATCCAGGTTCCAGTTTAAAGTACTCTTCATCCTCCCGCTGGTTCCATACTTCCTCTATTTTCTCGCCCCCTTTTCTTAAATTGGTTATTTTCGATGAGTCAATAATTACATTGTTAAATCTAACAAATTTGTCATCGAAAACTGCGATGTCCCCGCCTTCTAGACACGTCATACTTTTGACATGATGCACAAAAGGTGGAAGGCTTAGATCGATATGTTTGTTATTCATATACACCGCAGTTCTATAGCTGCAAGCAGTCTTGCGTACCGCCTCTTTTTCTTGTGTCGTCAAACCAGAAGACAGCTCATGACTGGCTCCGCCCTTTGGCGTTTCTCGTTCAACAAGACGGCCAGGCTGCACTTCATTGGGGCTCTTTTTACTAGCAATGTCCAATAGCCCGGCATTAATGACTTCGCTGTTTGGAGATCTGGGTGTATTCTTCCACGCAAGTGACAGAAACAGTAGCAAATTCAATATAACTGCACCAATGACAAAGCATTTGAAGGACTTTATTCGTCTTGCGCTGAGAAGCCACGCCCCGCGGCCTGAAACAAAAAAAATATAATTAATTATATAATTAATATATAATAAAGTCAGGTCTTATATAATGATAAAGTGAGGTCTTAGATATGACTGAGCTATCGTATGACACTAGAGTTCACTTGGATGTACAAGAGATACAGCATGCTGGGCGATGCGCTACCTTCTTGATTTTCCAACCATTGAAGAGAGAATACAAGTTTGCAGGGCACGCGCCTACCTCAGAATTAACGCAAACACACAACATCCACTGCATAGTGAAATTAGGAAGGTGAAGGGCAGCAGGTTAAAAAGAGGACGGTCGTGGATGGGTCAAGCCGAAAACATTCTTCAACAGGTGTGTTCACTTGAGGACTTAGAACCTGGCGAGGAGTGGGTGCAAGTGCCAACAGACTTCTGCACATCCTTTTCAGTTTGCATCCAACTTGACAGAAAATGCAGACAAGAAAATCCGGCTGCTGTTGAGGCTGAAGTACAAGCGTTGATTTTCGAGAATTCGCTAGACGGTGACGCGGTCATCTACACAGATGGGTCGGTCGTCCGACATGTGAGAAGCTCATGGGCCTTTACAGCTCGGGCCGGAGGGAGAATTGTGAAGAAGGACTCTGGTGCTTTTACTGAAACCACAAGTAGCCTGACCATGGAAGTCATGGCAGTAAGTAAATCAATAACATGGCTCGAGACACAGACATTCACTAGGGCTTGTTTCCTTAGCGACTCAATGAACATGATCAAGAGGATAGAGGAGGGGTCGATCCGAAGAGAATGGTTGCTGCCTCTGGAGCGGTCTCGACTGGCAAAGATTAGTTTCATCTTCGTGCCAGGGCATGCGGGAGTACAAGGAAATGAGCGGGCTGACAAGCTCGCAGGTGAGGCTACTGTGGAGGGCGGACGCGCCATGGACCAGGCCGACATTCTGAATGCTCTACGAGAAGTAAGACTTTTGCGAGAACCAAGTGATGACTGTGAATCTACAACAATGCCCAGACTGCGAGAGCAGCAAATTAAAAGAGGTGTGGCCAAACAAGAACACTACGCAGGAAGCCAAAGAAGATTGATAAACCAACACAGAACTGGCGTCGTTAGCCGCTACACGCTGCAGGATTTGCTGAGGAGGGGATCCGAGCACTTATGGACTGAATGGTTCGATGTGCAATGAGGATGATCTGTCGACTAACTAACTAACTAACTAACTAGAGTTCACTAGACGATACTTCGCGCTAACCAAAAGCGACACCCCGTATTGTGTCAACGGCTTCGGGTGGAGGAGCGCATTTGAGAGGGTACAAGCCTTACCCTAGTGCGAAGAAATGCAACCTAAAGACTAAATGTCATGGCAGGGCAGAAAAGGCCCTAAGCCTTGGTCGGCAACTGATCTAGGATGAAAGCTCCAACAGGCGGACAGTTAGCGCATTGCTTTGCTGATCCAGTAGTTTCTGCTGCTGTCTTGTTCTAGATGTATTAGTGTTACCTTTCCTCAGGAGTATACTAGGCAGGCAGAGAGAGGAATCACAATGCATGGGCAACACATGGTATCTAAAATTCAGCGCAGGCTTTGTGTTATGGAGATTTAAAAAAAAACTACCGTTTGTGAGGACGGCAATATGCCAGTCAGTCATATAATAAACACTGTTTTGTCACTGGTAAAATATTCGCAAATTTCTCACAAGAGGTGTTACACTTTGAAGACCTCCACAAAGAAACGCCTGAATGAAAAAGACACGCATGCGTTTCAAGGTAAAGTGGTCTGAGGAAATGCTAGGTAGAGATCAAAAGACAAAGACAGGAAAGGACAGATACATGTTTACAGAAAAGAACAGGTACAATTTTGAATGAAAAGACACGCATAAGTTTGATGGGAAAAACAGACAGAAAAAAAAAAAGAAAAAAAAAAAACTTGAAAGGAAAGACAGGTAAATGTTTAAAGTGAAAGACAGGATGAGGCTTGAGGGAAAAATACAGGTAAAATTTGAAAGTGAAAAACAGGAACTTTTTTTAAAGGAAAGACAGGATAAGAAAAAATTCAGTCAAAGTAGGATAGAAAAGACAAAGATAACATGTTATAGAGATATATGGAGGATAGAAAAGACAAAGATAACATGTTATAGAGATATATGGATACATGTGTTGGGGGTGAAGATAGGTAACAGTTTAAACAGAAAGACAGGTACAAGTTGAAAGCGAAAAAACATGTAAAATTGCGAAGGGAAAATACAGGTAAACGTGAAAAGATTGTACACGTGAACGTGTAAATGGAATTATAGGTAAACGTGTGTCAGGAAATACAGGTAAATGTGTAAAGAGAAATACTGATAAACGTGTAGAGGGAAATACCGATACACTTGTGTCAGGAAATACGGGTAAAGGTGTCAAGCGAAACATCTACAGGTTTCAGGAGAAGTTTTTACACCTTGATACGCTCAAAATTATCCCCCTTCAGACGGTAGAAATCGGTAGCGGTTCTCTCCGCGTCGGTAACTTACGGGGTATGTGAGCCGGTCGCTCAGAAAGCAATGGCAAACTACTGAACGTAATCTTGCCACGAGATCAACAATCAGCTGAAAGATGCTTGTGTTGACAGCGATGTCCTGTAAAAGGATATGCGAACAAAAAAAAAAAAGACATCAGATAACAACCAATACATGTTTAGGTTGTATACTTATTTCTAAATATGTCTCCTGGGAGCGGGCGCTTTGGTTACTGCGTATCGCTGACAATGGCGTGAGTGTTACCTGGGTTCGTCGCTCGCTACGGTAAGGAAAGATTGGACATATGTTCCTCCGTGCACTCAAACACAGAAAATGTGCTGGTCCTAGCACGTTACAAACTCAGAAAGGGGTCCTGCTTCGGTGTGTGTGTTTATCATGTGTGTCTGGAGACAGCGGAAGTGTGGGGTTGTCATGGCTGTCTGGAGACAGGGGAAGTGTGGGGTTGTCATGGCTGTCTGGAGACAGCGGATGTGTGGGGTTGTCATGGCTGTCTGGAGACAGCGGAAGTGTGGGTTCTGAGGCGAATGTGTGGAACACCGGGGCGGCCGGGGTAACAAACATATACTGCGAACAGAGGCTCATGAAAGTAGCATATTATGCAAGTATAAGAAAGAGAAGCAGGTCCGTTAGCGAAGTTGACAGGGAGTTGCGCTGACAACGCCATGACCGCCGTCGGATGAGATCTTTCTTTCTTTCTTTGTTTCTTTCTTTGTTTCTCTCTCTCTCTCTCTCTCTCTCTCTCTCTCTCTCTCTCTCTTTCTTATCTTATCTTATCTTACCTAATCTATCTATCTATCTATCTATCTATCTATCTATCTATCTATCTATCTATCTATCTATCTATCTATCTATCTATCTATCTATCTATCTATCTATCTATCTATCTATCTATCTATCATCTATCTATCTATCTATCTATCTATCTATCTATCTATCTATCTATCTATCTATCTATCTATCTATCTATCTATCTATCTATCTATCTATCTATCTATCTATCTATCTATCTATCTATCTATCTATCTCCTTCCTTCCTTTCTTTCTTTTTCTTCTTCTGCGTTCGTCCGGAATGTTGTTTTAGAAGTAATTGCGTTGTTCCTGTTTACAGCAGAGCTGCGACATTTGCACCTTTCCGCTGACACATCCGACTTCTTCAGGCATTTGTTGACCGGGTTAACGTTCCCAAGGGGTGAGAATTTGACACCCGAGATGGTTGTCTTGCTGAGTGGACAAACTCTGGCCAATTATCCCTCCGTGCGTTCAGGTTTACTAAATGTGGTGGCTCATCATTTCATAGAACCGTAGCGGGAAACTGCTCAAGGACACATTTCGGGGGCTGCGTGGTCTCGAGGTATGGTGTCCGCCTCGAGTGCTGGAGGTCCCGGGTTCAAGCTCAGGTGAGGACCGGGATTTTTTCCACGAGGACTTCTAGTAATAAGATTTCCCCTGGTCTCTGGGTAGTGAGATCGGACGCCCGTGTGTATTGTTGCGCACGTAAAAAATCCCTTGGCAGTCGGAAATCGAAAAAGATTAGCCTAACGGCGCTGCCCGGGTAAAATTTCGAGTTAAAAATCTACCCAAAGTATTTCAGGATCCTCGCCGGTGCTACGGAGTTCGTGCACTGAGCTGAGTTTCTCCAGACTCAGGTTTGAGTTAGGAGGAGAAGGAAGCACTTATGGGTTACACCCGTGTGCCGTGATGTTGATTCATCGACTAAACTAAACATTTTTTAAGTTCTTCAAGAAAGAGACAAACATCTTTCATTGGTTATTTAATGAGCGAGGAACAGGAAACATTGCGACGACTATAAAGATCAGAGAAAGATGGGGAGGCAGAGGTAGACACGCAGAAATGAGGCTTAGCTGTGTTAGATGATGGCGTGGAGGATGTTAAAGTTAGTTGCATAGCCTTTACAGGACGTCGCAGTCAACCCCACCATGTTTTGGCTATTCGTGATCTCTTGGAAAGTTTTAGGTTCAGTAGTTTGTCATTGCTTTCTGAACGACCGGCACCCATACCATTTTATAAAAAAACAAACCAACGCAAGGGTCTGCTGCCAAATTGCCCACAGCTGTGTTTCGAACGCGGTATGTGGGGAAAACGAACTGCGTCCGTATCTACTTCGCCACGAAGCAGGCATCGGGGAATGACGTCGATAAAAAAAGGGGCTATCAAGGCAAGAGAATCGACTTCACTGCACCGAGTTTTATCCCATATGGTTCGGTCTCTTTCTTCAGTGCGGTCTGCTAAAAGCGTCACGAACTCCGTAGCTCCAGCGACAACTCCCAGGAGCCTCCGAGAAAACTGCACTCGTGAACCGAACGACGTGATCCGGAATCAATATCCATCAATCAAATGCCATGCCGGTAAGTGAGGGATGTCATATTTCGCCATCTCACACGAGTCGTGGATCAGCTCAGTGTTCTTGCCTCGACCATACCACGTGGCCAAGCCATCCAGGTATTTACTTCTCTGTCTTCCCCTTGTTCTCTTCCCTTCGATCTTGCCAGTTGTCACCAAGTTCTTTAATTTATTTCTTCTCATAATATATCCCCAAAAAATTGACTGTCTACTTCTAATGACCCTAATCAGTTTACGATTTTCATTTGTTTCTTGTAGGACTTGGTTGTTGGTTTTTCTGTCTGTCGATTGTAATCTTTGCATTCTCCTCAGTTACCACATTTCCACAGCCATCAGATGTTTTTCGTCTTGACTGCTCATTGTCCAAGTTTCACATCCATACAAAAGTACAGGCTCTATGTAGCACTTCAACCCTCTTTTTCTCGTAGCAATTGACACCTTTTTAATGGTCAGTATGTTTTTCATCTTACAAAAGGCTACCTTCACCATGGCAATTCTTGTTCTAATCTCTTCAAGGCATCTCCCATCAGATGTTATGACTGCTCCGAGATAATTGTACCGATTCACTTGTTTAAGAATATTCTCATTTATAACATAACTGACCCAGAATCCCCAGGATCTACCAAAACACATAAGTGCTAATGTCACTTTGCATGACACGTAATAATGTTGATAATTTATGAAGAAAGGAGTTCACAGACACAAGCAGATGAAAACAGTGTCATGGCGCCAATGAAAACGAGCGAGGGAATCGATTGGAAAGAGGCAATACAAGAAATGTCAAGAGAGGATTGTCCGTTCTTCTCGTCCCGCGCGTCTGAAGCCGGTTCCATTTGTAATTCCATTCTCATCCACTGAGTCCACCCAATGTCTCTCTCTACAGATACGGCAATGAAAGGCCTGATGGGCTGAGCCATCTCGAGAATAAGCTGATACATTTGCGGGTATTGATTGGTGGTCGTTAGGGAAAGCGGGTAAGAAATGAAATGTGAAAGGGGTTTATTAGACAGGGGAAAGAGACCGGGTGGCGTGGTGGTAGCGCAGTTACATACACAAGTAACGATCAAGGGTATGAATCGTCACATATGGTGGCCAGGTTGAATCTTGGTTGTCAAGCCTATTTTGGGGTCGACCCAGGCTTATTACATGGGTACCCGAGTTCTGAGAAGTTAAGGTGGCCGGTATATTCATCAACATCATCATTGTCAAGTGTCATCACCGCACTAAAAGAGGATTATTATGAGTCTTTATCAACCTCTGGCCGGTTTCTGTGGCGAAGGACGTACGGACGCGATTCGTAAACTCACCTACCCGCGTTCGAAACACAGCTACGATCGATTTGGCAGCAGACCGTGTTGCACTTGGTTTTAACGAGTTGGCATGGGAGCCGGGCATTCAGAAAGCAATAGCACACTACTGAACATAAACTTGCCAAGACATCACCAACAGCAGTGAAATGTTGGTGATGACAGCGATGTCCTGTAAAAAAGAGCGAAAAACAAACATTATCTTCCCTGCATATGGACTGTACATTCATCCAGTCCAGCACCTTACGTCATCCGCCCACTTGTGTCGTTATCTTTCTCTTTTACCCACCCCTCGACGTGTTCCTCTATCACATCCTTTAACAAGGATTTCTTGGCAGCGGGTTCAACCCCAACACCAGTCAGTTGGACTAAAATGTTGTTTTCTCGTCATTGACTTTGGGACGTAAATTACAAGTACCTCAGAAGTCGGAGTGGGTTCGCCAGATGGCGAGGGACACAGGTAACAGGGAAAGCTAATCCACACCCAGAATGACTTCAGTAGTAGCTAGTGCAAGGATTACGCTTAAGTTAAAAGTAAGCCAAAGCAAAAAAATAAATCACTTATTATTTTCATGTACTCTGGAATGGCCGGTCTCCGTGGTCAAAGGCTTGCGAACGCAGTTCGTGAGCAGCTTACCAGGCGTTCGAAACTCAGCTGCCACCGATTTGTGCAGCAGACCGTGTCGCGTTGTGTTATAACGTGTTGGTATGGGAGCCGGTCGTCCAGAAAGCAATGGTAAACTACTGAACGTAAAACTTGCCTAGTACATCAACAGAAGCTGAAAAAATGCTGGTGTTGACTGCAACGTCCTGTCAGAGATTTGCAACATAAAAAAAAAAACAACAACTCTGGAATGGGTTACGAAGACAACAACTACCGTCAGAAATGGCATTCAGTGGACTCCAACAAAGTGACATTCAGTGGACTCCAACAAAGTGGCATTCAGTGGACTCTAACAAAGTGGCATTCAGTGGACTCTAACAAAGTGGCATTCAGTGGACTCTAACAAAGTGGCATTCAGTGGACTATAACAAAGTGGCATTCAGTGGACTCTAACAAAGTGGCATTCTGTGGACTATAACAAAGTGGCATTCAGTGGACTCTAACAAAGTGGCATTCAGTGGACTCTAACAAAGTGGCATTCAATGGACTCTAAGAACTTGGCATTCAGTGGACTCTACCAACGTAACATTCAGTGGACTCTAACAAAGTGGCATTCAATGGACTCTAAGAACGTGGCATTTAGTGGACTCTAACAACATGACATTCAGTGGACTCTAACAACGTGACATTCAGTGGACTCTAACAACGTGACATTCAGTAGACTCTACCAACGTGACATTCAGTGAAATCTAACAACGTAACATTCAGTGGACTCTAACAAAGTGGTATTCAGTGGACTCTAACAAAGTGGCATTCAGTGGACTCTAACAACGTAACATTCAGTGGACTCTAACAACGTGACATTCAGTGGACTCTAACACAGTGGCATTCAGTGGACTCTAACAAAGTGGCATTCAGTGGACTCTAACAACGTAACATTCAGTGGACTGTAATGACTTTAACATTCAGTGGACTCTAACAACGTGACATTCAGTGGACTCTAACAAAGTGGCATTCAGTTGACTCTAACAAAATGGCATTCAGTGGACTCTAACAAAGTGGCATTCAGTGGACTCTAACAAAGTGGCATTCAGTGGACTCTAGCAGCGTAACATTCAGTGGACTCTAACAACGTAACATTCAGTGGACTCTAACAACGTAACATTCAGTGGACTCTAACAACGTAACATTCAGTGGACTCTAACAAAGTGGCACTCAGTGGACTCTAACAAAGTGGCATTCGGTGGGCTCTAACAAAGTGGAATTCGTGAAACATGAGAGATAAAACCAATCATCTCAAGGTGCCAATGACTAGGACAATCTCTCTAACAAAGTGACATTCAGTTGACTCTAACAAAGTGACTCGATGATTTAGACTTCGCCGTCAGCATTGCACGCACTCCTGTCACACACACGTAATCAGATGCAGGATAAACTAATCACACATGATCAGAGGTCACAACAGTTATGTCTAAATATTCATAGGCGATAGATAGAGACCAACAAGATTTAACCAAGCGAATAACAACCCGATCTCACTTGGTAATTTAAATATCTAGGGGGCATTTTCAATTCAGATGGGGGGAATAGATAGAGAAATAAACACACTTTGTGCAAAGGCAAATCATGAGAACAGAGATGGGATGCCTTAGAAGAGATGCAGGGGTAACAATGAAAGATATTATTCCATATTAGGAAATTTGAAGATGACAAGATCTGAAACTAGTGCACTTCATTTAAAAAAATAAAAAAAACCAGATTAAATAGTTTGGTCACCTCACAACAGTTCCCTGATTACCATCTACAGCAAAGAACCACACTTAAGAAATATGATGGATACAGAGCAAGGGGATGGATACAGAGCAAGGGGATGGATACAGAGCAAGGGGATGGATACAGAGCAAGGGGATGGATACAGAGCAAGGGGAAAGACCACGTAAAAGTTGGGAGTGATGATATCGAGAGCAACCTTAGAGAAATGAACACTAACTTAGAAAGAGTATTAGAAAGAGCGCATAAACGATCTTTACATCTTTCTTCCAACACTTCACTAATGTAAATGGAAGAAGAAGAAGAAGAAGAAGAAGAAGAAGAATAAGAAGAAGAAGAAGAAGAAGAAGAAGAAGAAGAAGAAGAAGAAGAAGAAGAAGAAGAAGAAGAAGAAGAAGAAGAAGAAGAAGAAGAAGAAGAAGAAGAAGAAGAAGAAGAAGAGGGGGAGAAATAAATAAATAAAGATAAGATATTCTATACATAGATTATCAGTACGGCTTTCTGACGGAATCTGATATAAAGTAACACTTGAAAATTAACAGTGGGGGGGGGGAGAGAGAGAGAGAGAGAGAGAGAGAGAGAGAGAGAGAGAGAGAGAGAGAGAGAGAGAGAGAGAGAGAGAGAGAGAGAGAGAGAGAGAGAGAGAGAGATCATGATAGTTCATCAGTACAGTGATGCTATCGTACAACCTCTGTCGTTAGAGTTGTCCATCTTAGAGGACATGAAGAATTTGAGGAGTGGAATGAGTCCGTTTTCAGTCCGGTAGCCAAACAGCATGATGTCCCGTGAGGTCCCCAAGCGTGAGTGCAAGGCTTGGGTGCTGAATAACTACCTTCAAAGTGCGGACTTGCTGTGAAGATGCTGCAGTCTCTCCGTGTGCAAGGTGCGGGGTATTTACACGTTTCATCACAGCGGAGATGGTACAACTCGTGGAGGTGAGAAGCAATCACTTCACCCCAGCGTCATTTCTCATCTATTACTATATAGGAAAGACCTTCTGTCTCGCTACCATTAATTGGTTGGGAGGGCCCGTTTTTGCGAAGCTCTATACGCAGCATTTTGAGACGTGATCGTTTGCGACAGCCAGATCTTATTAAAGGGGAGAACCGTTGAGGCCACTAAGACAAATACATAAATAAACACACATAGTATTATTTGGCGCTGACAGAAGGAGAAGAAGGAAATAGAGACTAGAAGACGCACTAGACAACATATAATTTGAAAGCTATAGTTACCGACCGGGATCGAACCTGTCGCCACCAAATGACGACGGCGCCTCGCTGCAGTAACAAGTGTGCTTCGACGCACGACCAACTAGACACTCCTTTATATTAAACCAGCATAGGTCAAATAACAAACACACAGACACATCGGACCGTGGGACGCACAGGTGTTTCCAAGGCACCAGGGCCGGGTTATATACTGGCCAAGACCTATTGACGCGTCCTCGTCGAGCGTCCTGGGAAACAGGTCCCTTCGGGGTCCTGGCTAAAGTCAGTAAGATCGCCGATTCCTCCGAAGTCGGAGAGTGTCGGCCTGTACGGCGAGGAACCACCAGTCTGCATACCAATAAGCCAGACATGGGACAACGGATACTCACGCAAAACTCAGGTCCTGTATGACATCACACTGATGTTGGACAACAGGATGCCTTCATCCGACATACAGGACTTCGCGTTGGAGCCCAAGCCAACGAACACAAGCAAGCAAACATCGGACCGTAATGCCATTGTCGAGTATATATGAACAAAGTGTCTAGTTCAGTGTTTCCCAACCTTTTTTGTGCCGTGCCCCACCCAACCCTTTCTAAAATTATTATTCCCCCCCCCCCCAACATATACATTATTTTTAATATTAAACAATTGAAATTTTCACTGAAGAAACTTGAATGATAGGTTTTAGGAAGAAATCACTAGGACATTATTGAGCAAACACAGTAAGTAAATTTTCAAAACATATAATGGAGAACTACAATATACAAAACACTGATTAGACCAGTTGTGCTGTATGGCTCTGAAACCTGGAGTACAACTAAAGGAGACGAAGCCTTGTTGCAAACCTTTGAGAACAAAGACTTAAGACTCATCTTTGGGCCCATTAGGGATACACAAAGTGGAGAGTGGAAAAGAAGAAGCAACAAAGACATTTATGATCTGTTTAAGTCCCCGCTAATCACTGGTATCACGAAGGCTAATAGACTACAATGGCTGGGGCATATAGAAAGAATGGAAGATAATAGGGAAACAAAACTCGCTTACACTCAGGAAATAAATGACCGTAGACCCCGAGGTAGACCAAGAAGGCGGTGGAGAGATAATACATGTACAGACCTACAAGCACTTGGAATCAACGACTGGCAAGAGAAGGTCCACCAGAGAGACGAATGGAGACGGATTGTATCTGCAGCAAAGAACCTCAATGGCTCGGAACGCTGAAGAAGAAGAAGATAATGGAGAACTGCAATTCAAGTACACAGTAATTTTAATGACAGATTTTTCTATATTATTTTAATTATTAGTAATTATTTATTATTTAAATTTAGTGAGATCCTTGAGCTTGATGTTTACTGCAAAGAGAGTTTATTTCAGATTCCAATGTAGTTAACTTCAGTCTCAAGTCTCCCCGTTTTGTTATATCCAGCCGATTTCTTCCATTTTCGTATCCCCCCCCCCCCTCCCTTGTGGGGCGTGGGCCCCGCGTTGGGAAACACTGGTCTAGTTGGACGTGCGTCGAAGACCACTTGTTACTGCAGCGAGGCGCCGTCGTCATTTGGAGGCGACAGGTTCGATCCCTGTCGGTAACTATAGCTTTCAAATTTTATGTTGTCTAGTGCGTCTTCTAGTCTCTACTTTCTTCTTCTCCTTCTGTGAGCGCCAAATAATACTGTGTGTGTTTATTTATGTAACAGATCGTATTAGTCGACCAATACAATACGCTTGGTTCGTCATGGTAATACATGACACTGATCCCTGGGTTGACGACTATAGTACAGGGGTGATCTTTCTTAGAGACAAGGACTAAAGAATCGACGTATGATGAGGTGCTTGGTTCTTCTTCTTCTTCTTCTTCTTCTTCTTCTTCTTCTTCTTCTTCTTCTTCTTCTGCGTTCGTCCGTAATGTTGTTTTATGTAATTGCGTTTGTGCCTGTTTACAGCAGAGCTGCGATATTTTCACCTTTCGGCCGACACATCCGACTTCTTCAGACACTTGTTGACCGGGTTACCTTCCCGGAGTGCTTTTTTCAAAACGATGGTAACTTCACGAGACAGAACACGCCTATCATAAGATATGAGACAACTTTCTTACCTTCCTTTCTGCTGACATTCATCCCTTTTCGATATCAGTACAGCCTTTGTAAAACAGACATTTTCCCCTTCGATTTTCTGGTCCAAGCGAAAAATCGGATGCCAAAAAATCACGGGAACAGTTAGAAATCCAATGAGGTCACAACACCGAGGATAAATCCTTTGCGAGTATATTTAACTATTGACCGCGATATACTGTACAACGACAGCCAGTTGAACAAGGTCCAAGGTTTATCTTTTTCTACTAGTCGAGTCGAGTCAAGAGACCTGGACTTGTAGTTACACTGCAAACGGAACAACCTGGACAAAATATCACGCACAGCAACTTAAGAGTACTTAAACTTAAGTGTATATGTTGTTAGCAAACTAGTCAAATTACATTTCCAGCGAAACATAAAAAAGCCACTTCGAGCTGTCCATATTCAAGAGCCTGTATTATAAATAAAACGAATGCCACTTTATCTCGTTCTAGTCATAGATTATGAAAATGTCAAGTACTGTGAGCATTCAAAGCCAAACGAAGCCACAAAATAAAAACAGATAAGCTTTACTGAAAACAAACCGTTTTAATAATTACATATATCATGTGGTTTGCTTTCCGCGAAGTAATAAGCGTGTTAAATAGTTTACTCTGATAGGAATTCCCAACCACTCTTTCCCTCCCTCGAAAACTAACCGTAGCGAACAAATATAATGGCGGTTACAGTGCACGCATTTAAGACAATATAGTGGTTTTACGTGAGCTTATTAAACAATTGGTTTGATTCAATTCCCAGCAGAGGCGCCATAATTATTTTTCCGACGCGTTCGGTCATGTTAATTAATCATTGGTTAGATGTTGCCGTTATAATTTTTCTACGGAATGTAGAAGTCAGTCCCACGCCCAACCCCCCTTCGTCGTCTTTTACAACATATATGATAGGTTGCAGTGTTAATATTTTTGCTTCCCTTTAAGGTCGCATTAACATAAAAATGGGAAAAAAAAATAACCAATGTGGAACTAATGGAAAGAACTAGACACAAGCAGGGGAAAACCAAGAGGTAAAGATAAGGCGATGGAGCTGTGTAGGACAAACATTGAGAAAACGTGAGAGTGGCCTGACTAGGAAGGACTTTGTCTGGAATCATCGGGGGAAGAGAAATAGAGGATGACTGAAAACCACATGGAGAAAAGACACACTGGCACCTTGCCATCTTGACAGATAACAGTTTGTTACACCGTGCTTAAAAAAAGGCATAATAACCACAACCCATGGCAGTGACTAGGGATGGAGTTATGTGGGCTGAATTGCAGAGAGCATGAGTTGCCCATACAGCATGATCCCTCTCTCGGCCTGCCTAGTTTACTCCAGAGGAAAGGCAACATCTTTACGTCTGGAACAAGACAAACTGCAGAAACTACCGGATCAGCAAAGCGATGCCCTAAGTGTCAGCCTGTCGGAGCTTTCGATCCTAGGCCTGCCCTGCCATGACATGGCATTTAGTCTTAGGTTGCATTTCCCCGAACAGTTGCGCTTATCCACCTGAAGCCGTTATGGGGTTCGGGTTCGGTGATTGCCGCCCAACATTTGGCGCTAACAGAAAGCAGGTAGTACCGTCTACTGCTATACGGTAGCTCAGTCATATCTGACTAAGACCTGACTTTCCAACATTCGGCCCTAACAGAAAGCAGGTAGTACTATCTACTGCTATAAGGTAGCTCAGTCATATCTGACTAAGACCTGACTTTCCAACATTCGGCGCTAACAGAAAGCAGGTAGTACTATCTACTGCTATAAAGCAGCTCAGTCATATCTAAGACCTGACTTTCCATCATTCGACCCTAACAGAAAGCAGGTAGTACTATCTACTGCTATAAGGTAGCTCAGTCATATCTGACTAAGACCTGACTTTCCAACATTCGGCGCTAACAGAAAGCAGGTAGTACCGTCTACTGCTATAAGGTATCTCAGTCATATCTGACTAAGGGACGCAGAGGTGTTACCAAGGCACCAGGGCCGGGATCTATTCTGGCCAAGACCTGCTGAGACGTCCACGTCGTGCGTCCTGGGCAACAGGTCCCTTTGGGGACGTGGCTAACATCAGTAGGATCGATGATTCCTCCGAAGTCGGAGAGTATCTGCCTGCATGGCGAGGAACCACCAGTCTGCACACCAATAAGCCAGACATGGGACAACGGATACTCACGCAAACCTCAGTCCGGTATGACATCACACTGATGTTGGACAACAGGATGTCTTCATCCGACATACAGGACTTCACGCTGGAGTTCACAGCCAGCGAACACAAGCAAGCAAGCATATCTGACTAAGACCTGACAGAAGAGAAATAGACACATAAATGAATAATATGGGAAGGACATGACAGAGATGCAATAGGATAGCTACGGACATGAGGACATAGAGTGGGTTGCTGGAAGGCATATGCTCTGATGAGTGATAGAGAGCGAAAGAAGAATAATACAGTGATGGGATCCACCCGGTCTGATTAAAAGAGTAAAGGGCAGTTGCAAGAGAAAGAAAGACGCTGATAGCGGGATTCGACATATTTGTTAGTTAAGTCAGTTTGTTAGTCGCGGTTCCAACTTCACGACAAAGGGTCGCCATATTATGCTCCGTTCCCGTGCCAGTTCATATCACACAAAATGCTCCTCGCTGCCGCAACGGCCCAGAATATGTGAAGGTTTAACACTTGACACATCAACGGGAGTATCTGTCGTGGAAGCCCCTCTGTTGACAGCACCGGTGGAACGTAGAGGCCAGTGTGTTTCTTCTCCTTGGTCCACAATGTTCTAAGAATTTTTCTTTAACATTTAATTTCAAAAGCCCCAAGTTTAGTCATATATATATATATATATATATATATATATATATATATATATATATATATATATATATATATATATATATATATATATATATATATATGCAGATGGACAGATGGGTAGAGCACTATTTGGAGCTTTACTCAAGTGAGACCAAACTAGCGGATAATGCCCTCAACGCCATAGAGGCTCTACCAACTCTTGACCACCTGGACACACTTCCCACCATAACAGAAGTTAAGTGTGCTATAAATGAACTTGCATCTGGCAAGGCTCCAGGTAAGGATGGGATTCCAATAGAGGTTATCAGGAGTGGGCAAGACACACTCACTATACAGATCCACCAGCTAATAGAGCTATGCTGGCGTGAAGGACAAGTCCCACAGGATTTCAAAGATTCAAGCATTATAACACTGTACAAGAACAAGGGCGATCGGAGCGACTGCAACAACTATAGGGGTATCTCACTTCTGTGTATTGTTGGAAAAGTATTTGCCAGAATTGTTCTGCGCAGACTTCAAGTCCTAGGAGATCAAGTCTACCCCGAATCACAGTGTGGCTTTCGACAGAACCGGTCTACCACTGATATGATATTCTCATTGCGACAAATGCAAGAAAAATGCCGTGAACAGAATCAACCACTGTCTATTGCCTTCATCGACCTCACAAAGGCATTTGATTTGGTCAGTCGTGAGGGTCTGTTCAAGGCACTAAAGAAGATTGGCTGCCCACCAACTCTTCTGTCCATTGTGGAATCGTTCCACACAGGCATGAAGGGTATAATCAAGTTTGATGGTGCAACTTCTGAAGAATTTGACATCAAGAGTGGAGTTAAGCAAGGTTGTGTACTAGCTCCCACCCTCTTTGGAATATACTTTTCACTTCTACTGAAATATGCATTTCGTGATCAGGATGGTGGGTATATACATTCACTCACGCTCAGATGGCGGCCTCTACAATGCTCAGAGATTGAAGGCTAAGACCAAAATTAGGAGGGTACTGATCAGAGAGTTGCTTTTTGCAGATGATGCTGCAGTTACGACCCACTCTGAGGAAGAATTGCAATGTCTACTATCTGCATTCTCCAATGCTTGTTCTGAATTTGGTTTAACAATTAGCAAAAAGAAGACACAGATTATGTCACAGGGTGCACATGGGGTACCATCAATCTTTATTGACGACGCCGAACTAGAGATAGTAGACCATTTTACATATCTAGGATCAGTGGTAAATAGCAAATTATCCCTAGATCAGGAAATCAACATCCGGATTGGTAAGGCAGCAACAACAATGAACAGGTTAAGAAAAAGAGTCTGGGAGAACAGGAAGCTTACTGCCAAAACAAAAGTCCTTGTCTATCAAGCCTGTGTCCTTAGTACTCTTCTCTATGGCAGTGAAACCTGGACAACCTACTCACACCAAGAGAACAATTTAAACAGCTTTCATTTGCGGTGTCTGCGAAGAATTCTTGGTATTAAGTGGCAAGACAAAATCACAAATACTGAAGTATTGGAAAGATCAGGTTGTGTGACAGTTTATTCCATGCTCAGTCTTCGTAGACTTAGATGGATAGGACATGTTAGGAGGATGGATGATGGTAGAATACCAAAGGATATCTTTATTGGTGAATTACAGATGGGTAAGAGATCTCAGGGTCGGCCTCTACTACGATACAAAGATGTGTGTAAGCGGGACATGATTGATACATGCATTGATAATGCACATTGGGAGCAAGTCGCCGCTGAACGTGTTGCATGGAGGGCAAATATCAGAAATGGAATAAAGTCAAAGGAGAAAATTATTGCAGAAAAGTCACACACCAAGCGTTTGAGACGTAAGATGGTGCATGATGGTGGAAATGACCACGTGTTCACATGCACCCACTGTGAACGGACATTTACAGCGCAAATTGGCCTTATCAGTCACACTCGCTACCGCCATAGTTAAAAGTTATTATGCCTTTTTAAAGCACAAACTATCGTCTGTCAAGACGGCAAGGTGCCAAAGATATATATATATATATATATATATATATATATATATATATATATATATATATATATATATATATACATATATATATATATATATATATATAAAGAATATCTATAAATATACCAATATAAGAATACCTATAAATGTAACAATATAAGACTACCGTTAAATCTACCAATGTAAGAATGCCGTTAAATCTATCCATATAAGAATGCCATTAAATGTATCAATATAAGAATTCTGATACAAACCTTGGACCCGGGATCGAACAGTGATTCGGAGTTTGATCCCGAGTCCAGTCAGGGATATGCACTACTGACGAGATCAAATGAGAGCGAAACTCGAGTATAGTGCTTTCAATCCGACGTGGACAAGGCCAAAAGTTCGTACCGAAATACGATCATCGTTGCCAGTAGTGGGGTGTGCTCAATCTTCAAACCTCAAATCCCGAAACAACCAAATACATCAATATAAGAAGACCGTTAAATCTATCAATATAAGAATGGCGCTAAATCTACCAGTCTAAGGGTACCGTTACATTACAAAATATAGGAATACCGTTAAATCTACCAGTATAAGAATGCCATTAACTCTATAAAAATGTAAGTACACCCTTAAATCTATCAATATAGGGATAAAGTTAAATTGATCAATATAAGGATGCCATTAACTCTACGAAAATATAAGAATACCGTTACATCTATCAATATAGGAATACAAATTAAACCTACAATACAAGGATAC
Organism: Cepaea hortensis; assembly: GCA_963921405.1. NCBI lineage: Eukaryota > Metazoa > Mollusca > Gastropoda > Stylommatophora > Helicidae > Cepaea > Cepaea hortensis. The sequence continues at coordinate 11,174,973 of OY992882.1, forward strand.
CATTAACTCTACAAAAATATAAAAATACCGTTAAATTAACTGATATAAGAATGCCGTTAAATCTACAATTGCACGAATATATCAAAATAAAAACTAAAACTAAAGATAAAACAAAAATAATCATACGAATACACGTAAAGCTACCAATACCCGCAAACATGAGGGCAAAACAAAACTTACAAACCCTAGCACGTAGGAATGAAATATAACAATGTCCCTATCAAAGGCCTTGGCCCATAAAGCTTGGGCAATGACGCTAGACCCATTATCTTACAGACCAAACGGTACACGGTAAGTGATGTGGTCGGTATCTTGGCCGCCTTTACTTCCAAAAGCAATACTTGGTACCCATTTAGAGCGAGCCGACTTGGAAACCAAGGTAAATTTTAAAAAAATTCGAAACCGTGAGATGAGGTTCGAACCTAAGAACTCCACTAGGCAGGTGAGCGAGCGTCTAGCCAGTATGCTTCCGCCGCTCCCTAAGACCAAAATAGTGATAGAATTCCAGAGTTTTCACAGTTAAAAGTTAGTTGCATATCCTTTCCAGCATTTTTTGGCTGTTCGTGATTCCTGGGCAAGTTTACGTTCAGTAGTTTGCCAATGCTATCTGAACGACCGGCACCCATAGTCCAAACCATTTAATAATAAATTGAAAAAACAAAACAAAACCAGCATACGGTGATCTGCTAGAGAAATATAAAAACAGAAATATAACATAATAAATATTAGATACGTGCCAAATCCACAACCGAACAAGGGTACAAGATGAGTAACTTTTAAATCTATATCTTTTCATGTAGTGTTTTTCTTGTAGTTAAGTTGTATCAGTGTGTGTTTGTGGTTTGTGTGCCGATGAAGTCTTTTGCCGCAACGTTTATTTTGTCACCTGTGATCGTATTCAGGTAAAGACTACTGCCTGCTTTTCCCCCCAGCATATCCCCCCCCCACACACACACACACACAGGGTATCGCTGTCAACATCAGCATCTTTCGGCTGATTGCTGATTTCTTGGCAAGATTACTACGCTCAGTAGTTTTTTTTACTACCGGCTACTTCTCAGACTGGTGATTCATTCAAGAAGCATGTTAGTGCTACACACAGAACCGGCGTTTCACAAAGGGACTGTACCCAAGGGGAAAGGGGCTGTACCCACAACACACTGTCCCAGACAACACTGGAACAATAGGCCACGAATGAATCATACTATATTGTAAACACCACTTCTTACTGTGTTCTAGCTTAAAATTGCCAGTTGTAGTAGCGTGCACCACAATAATCCCGTGAATAGAACACAATACGAAGAACACTGTATGGTGACGAAGCACAACGCATTTACCCGCGAGTTTAAGACCGCCGGAACATTTCTGTCGTATGCCGTTGTCACAATTCAGAACTGCTCTCAGTGCAGTATTTTAAATTTAATTTGACACGAACTGAAATATGAGCTGCTTTACTAAACAGAAAGGTCTAACGTAATACTGCACATCTGTGCTAACGAAATTACACAGACTGTGACGGATTCTGAAGGCCGGTGGCTTGTAATCGAAGTTTGAAATCCTAATCGAAACCCCGCGAGCGTGTGGTACGGTACCACGCGCCACGCTACAGAATTGTCCCTGGCATTCTCAGCGACGTGTTTGCCTGTCCTAGCCGGATTGTGAAAAAAAAATGAGCACAGCTGGGAGATGTGTTGAAATTAATGAGGTTCTGGCCCTCTTAAACTTGGTCCTGGTTTAGAGTGTGCATGTGTCACCGTATAGGTTTACGAGGGGGATTTGTTGAATAGTAAGTTGTGTGTTTAAGACTGGGAACTATTTACAGAATCAATTGTTAGGGAGACCTTGACAGCGTGCGTAAACAAGCTGCCATCGGTGTAAACTAAGAAGTTGCGATGCTAATGTCACGAGGGCGTCTTCGTGGTGAAGTGGTACCGCCGGCTGCCTTGCGTTCCGAAGGGTGAGATCGATTCCGGACTGCGTCGTTAGGTTCACGAGTGCAATGTTATCGGAGACTCCTGTGGGTCGTTGCTAGAGCTACGACGTTCGTGCTTTGTGCGACGCTTTCGGCAGAGGAATGAGACCGAGCAATATGGGATAAAACCCGGTGCAATGTAGTGGATCCTCTTGCCTGTTTAAAACCTATTTATGTCGTGAGTGCGGTCGGTCGATGGTTCAAATCCCGGGCTCGTCGTCCTCTAAGTGAGGGACAGTCTGACCACTTACTCCAGAGTAATGACAGACATGTGTGAATGTCACTGGGCTGACGGGCAAGTGTGAATGTCGCTGGGTTGACTGGCATGTGTGAATGTCACTGGGTTGACTGGCACGTATGAATGTCACGGTTGACTGGCACGTGTGAATGTCACTGGGTTGACTGGCATGTGTGAATGTCACTGGGCTGACGGGCAAGTGTGAATGCTACTGGGCTGACAGGTAAGTGTGAATACTACTGGGCTGACAAGCAAGTGTGAATGTCACTGGGTTGACAGGCAAGTATGAATGTCACTGGGTTGACAGGCAAGTGTGAATGTCACAGGGTTGACAGGCAAGTGTGAATACCACTGGGCTGATTGGCAAGTGTGAATGTCACTGGGTTTACAGGCAAGTGTGAATGTCACTGGGTTGACAGGCAAATGTGAATGTCACTGGGTTGACAGGCAAGTGTGAATGCCACTGGGCTGATTGGCAAGTGTGAATGCCACTGGGCTGATTGGCAAGTGTGAATGCCACTGGGCTGATTGGCAAGTGTGAATGTCACTGGGCTGACAGACAAGTGTGAATGCCACTGTGCTGACTGGCAAGTGTGAATGCCACTGTGCTAGCGCGGCGTGTTAAAGAGTGCGCTGAAGGGAAAAGTGGGGAAGAAGCAAGCATGAGGAAGGCAACGCTTCTTTTGACTGGATACATCCAGAGATGGATTGCAGGTAGCCTGTGTGAGTGCGTGGTGAAAACTTGGGGGAAAATCTACCGGAGACAGGCATCCTTCAATGCGGAGATGGCACTTGATGATGGTGAGGGGTGTTTGCATATGTGTGTCTGTGTGGGACGCAGAGGTGTTTCCAAGGCACCAGGGCCGGGTTATATACTGGCCAAGACCTATTGACGCGTCCTCGTCGAGCGTCCTGGGCAACAGGTCCCTTCGGAGTCCTGGCTGAAGTCAATAGGATCGCCGATTTCTCCGAAGTCGGCGAGTGTCTGCCTGTACGGCGAGGAACCACCAGTCTGCACACCAATAAGCCAGACTTGGGACAACGGATACTCACGCAAACCTCAAGTCCTGTATGATATCACACTGATGTTGGACAACAGGATGTCTTCATCCGACATACAGGACTTTGCGTTGGAGCTCAAGCCAATGAACACAAGCAAGCAAGCAGTGTGTCTGTGTGCGCGCGGGCGTGGTCGGGTGGAGCGAGGTAAGTAGGTAGCAGACAGGCAGGCAGGCAGACAGACAGGCAGAAAGCTGGTGTATTGTAGGCACCGTAGGTTGTAAGTATGTTGTAGGCAGGCAGGCAATAGGTAGGTAAGTAGGTAGGTAGGTATGTATGTATGTAAAATCTGATTTGATGTAAATGAGGAAGAGCTTGGAAGCAACGGAGATATGGTTCCTGAGACGGATGTAGCGAATTCCCTCGATTGCCAGAGTAACTAACAAGGGTTGCTTTAAAGAAGCTAATGGAAATAAAAGAGTATACACAACTAAAAGAAAGAGATTCATAAAGAGAACTGATTACTCGTATCAGACGAAGACAGTCTACATTCTTCGGGCATGCCATGAGACAGGGACAACTGGAGTATGTTGTCAGAGCGGGAAGGTTGGAGGGGAAGAGAGGCAGGGGAAGACCAAGAGAGAAGATTCCGGACAGTCCGACAACATAACTTGGAAGAACGTGGGTATCAGAAATTATTCGCAGCACAAGAGACGTAAGGCTGTGGACAGACATGATCACCGACGCCACACTGAATAGATTATAAGAAGATAAGAAAGAGACAAACAGCGTTCTTTAGTCATATAATGAGAAGAGAGGCAATGGAAAACATCGTGACAACTGGAAAGATCAGTGGGAAAAGTGTCAGAGGCAGACTAAGAAAATTGGGGCTGGATGGACTGAGATGGTGGCATGAAGGAATATCACCAACATTGTTGATCCTGAACACAAAGGATAGAGATCTGTGGAGAGACACGAACGATCTTGTCATTTAGCAGGTCGCATGCTGATGATATATAGAAAGGTCAAACATTCATGTTCGCAACATCTACTAAGGTATACAATTCATGTCTGCCAAAGGATAATATATCGCCAAATGTGACCTACTATTTGGACAGAAGGATGATATAGCCCCATACTAGGGGCATCTTGTTATTTGTTTCGTGTGGTGGTATCTTCCGCAATTTCAATGCTCAGTGAAAGGACATTTACATTATTGTTTGTAATAAATAAGTTCCTTTGATTGTGTACCATATTTGGTCCAAACTTACCGTTTGTTTGGCGCCGAATCAGTTAAATAAAAGTTATTCTCCTTGTTGTTATTATCATAGTCAGTGGCGAGATAACATGTACGGCGATTGTGTAACGAACAAATGCGGCCGCTCCAAACTCATAGAGTAATATAAACCCATGCTAATGCATGCCCATCAACGCTAGATAAACGGTGGTATAACAATTACCGGCCTGTGCAGGCACGCTGACTCGACAGCTTTTATAATATCGGAGATAGCACACAATAAAATCTACTACCATGCATCTATACTGTAACACCTGCTATAAAAACTAACACTGTGCAGTAAAATCGTGGAAAAATTGCACAGTAATATCATTGAGCTAACTGTACGGTAAGACTGTTGAAAGACAGGACAGTGAAAATGCTGTGTGTATATTTTTTTTCCGCGTATCCTATTACGGGACATCGCTGTCAACACCAGCATTTTAGCGCTGTTGTTGATTTATTGACAAGATTGCGCTCTGTAGGTAGTTTGCCATTGTTTTCTGAGCGGCCGGCTCACACATCCCGTAAATAACGGGCGCGGCGAGAACCGCTACCGATTCTCGCGCAGCTGCTTTTGCTCACGTGGATAAACGGGATTACGGAGGAAGTCGCTAACACCTAGGCCAGGGAGACCGGCTGTGTATGTGTGTATATGCCTTCGGTTAAATTCGGTTTTAGTTTTCATCGATATTTTCCGCGAAAAAATTGTCTCGGTTTTGGTCGGTTGCCTCGGATTTCGTCGGCGTGCCTACATAACCTCGCTGCTAATTTTGCGAACACAAAGGAACCCACGCGTTCTTCTGCTCAGTCTGGCGTTGTTTTTCGTTGTGTGAGCATCACTTGCTAATAATAAAATACGAGAGCGGTATTAAGATTGCTGAAATCGGCCGCATGTACGAACAGTCGCCATTCACGATAAGTTCCATTGTGGCGAAAAAGGAAGCAATAAAGGAGACTAATGTAGCGACATGCATGAATGTGCTCACGAAACAGAGATCGCAAACAATTGAAGATGTCGGACAGTTATTATTAATTTGGATAAATAAAAACCAGTTAGATGGCGATTCTGTTTCGGAGGCAATCAAATGTGAAAAGGCCAGACTGTTGTATGGCGATCTAATGAAGAAAATGCCTGGGATGAGTGCTAGTGTACTTAGTCATTTTAAGGCCAGCAGAGGATGGTGTGAAAAATTCAAGTGGCGCACTGGCATACACAGTGTTACTAGGCACGGCGAAGCTGCGAGTTCGGACAAGTCTGGGGCCGAAAAATAGTATTAAACACTATATTTATTCTCTATAAGATGTGATTTTGGTATGTATTTTGAAATTTCTAGAGCGAGTTAACTGAATTTACATTGATTCATATGAAAATAATCGCCTCAGTTTTCGTCAGTTTCGGATTTCGCCGATTGTTTTCGGACGGATTATCAACGAAAACCGAAGTTTTACTGTATATAAAAGATCCGGAGTGCGACAAGGTTAAGTCCTGTAACCCCTCTAGTTCATAACTTATATGGACAGCACTGTAAAGAAATCAGCCAAACAGAGACCGCAAGAACACCGCATGACGAACAGAACACAGTAGAAGATCCAAGGGCAAATTACACCATTAAAGAACTCTTATTTGCGGACGATAAAGCACTAATAGCAAAATCAAAAGTGGAATTACAAGTCCACATGAATAGCCTAAACGAAGTGTGTAAGGAACATAACAGGAAAATTAGCATAAGGGAAGCAGAGGTAATGACTATAACCAAAGAAGAAAAAAAAAATTCATCTAAACTAACAGCCTCTGAAACAAGTAAAGAGCTTCATTTTTTTTTTAGCATATCCTTTACAGGACCTCGCTGTCAACACCAGCATCTTTCAGCTGTATGTTGATTTCTTGGCAAGATTACGCTCAGTAGTTTGCCATTGCTTTCTGAGCGGTCGGCTCACATACCCCGTAAGTTACTGATGTGATTCGAACCACTGCTGATTCTCACCGTCATCACGTTACCGACGAGAGTTTACGAGATTACGGAGAAAAGTCACATAACCTCTAAGCCACGAAGCCGGCTTCAAGTATTTAGGAAGTATAATATCATCAAATGGCGAATCAAAAGACGAGATCGAAAATAGATGCAATAAGGCAGTGGTTCTCAGCCGGTGGGGAATTCCCCCCCCCCCCCAGGGGGGAATTTCAGGGTTTCCAGGGTGGGGGGGGGATGAAGACCATTTCAAGATCGTGTTAATACAAGAACCGATTACTTGACATAGTTTTTCCCTTCATACTTTACAGTTATGTATGTCTCGTCCTTCTAAACCTCATTTTATAAAGTAAGTAGACCCACAAATCATGTTTTATGTGGATGTCTAGACTTGTTTTAGTATATGCTATTACATTTACCTTCCATTTTTACGTATACTGTGTAGGGGTGGGGGGATTTTTTTATAGGAAATATGAAAGGGGGGGGGGAGAGGAATGACGTTCTGAAAATACGGTGAAGGGGGGAACGGGCCACATTTTTGATAGGAAGGGGGGGGGGGGAATGGCGTTCTGAAAATATGGTGAAGGGGAGAATGGGCCAAAAAAGGTTGAGAACCACTGCAATAAGGCAAACCAACTCATTGGACAAATGGTACCAATACTTAAGAACAAACACATTTCAATAGATACTAAAAAATCACTCTACAACACAATCTTCCTACCTACTCTACGCTACCAATGCAAACCTGGACAATGACAGAAAAAGTTAAAAGAAAAAATTATAACACCGGAACTGAGATTCCTGAGCAGAATATACAATGCATCAAGAAGAGAGAAAATCAGAAATGTAGAAATCAGATTTAAAGAGGGTGTTATTTCAGCGCTAGATTTAATCAGAAAAAGCAAGTTAAATGGTTTGACCCTGGCATGAAGATGAAACTAATCTTTGCCAGCCGAGACCGCTCCAGAGGCAGCAACCACTCTCTTCGGACCCACGCCATCTCTGTCCTCCCGAGCACACTCATTGAATCACTAAGGCCACATGCCCGATTGAATGTCTGTGTCTCGAGCCATTGTATTGCTTTACATACTGCCATGACTTCCATAGTCAGGCCGCTTGTTAGTTAGTAAGTCGCGGTTCTAACTTTACGGCAACGGGTCGTCCCCATTATGCTCCGTTCCTGTGCCAGCGAATATCACACAAAATGCTCCTCACTGCCCTTTGTGAACAATGGAACAGATAGGAGTATCGGCAAGCCAACAGCCCGCACAGGTACACTGTGCATAATGCCGCTGCCAGATTGCCAACACAAAAGTCCTCCACGAGAAATACAGTTCATTGTCGATGGAAACGGCAGTCACCAGAAAGACTTCATTGACCCGGGTTTTATCCCATATGGCTCGGTCTCTTTCCGCAAGGCGACCCGCCGAAAGCGCCGCACAAAGCACGAACTCTGTAGCTCCAGCGACGACTCCCAGGAGTATCCTGACAATGCACTCGTGAACCGAAAAGGCAAACCAGTCAATCCAGCAACAGCCGGCCGCCATTTTTCCAAACATGCAGTTCACGCTACAAACTGCGAACAGATGTAAAAGCATTCCACGCGAAATTCACAGCTCACAGTGTCGCGCAACTCACTTACTCAGTAGCAGGGCGACGTATCCATAGCCTCCTTAGTCGCCTCTTACGACGTGCATGGTAGGCAACAGTGTTACTATTCTTTGCTCCCCCGTATGGGCCCCGGCAACACACGGGCGAGTCAGGCAGGCTTGTGGTCAAAGCAAAAGCGCTAGACTCTTCTTTCACAATTTTCCCTCCGGCCTGAGCCGTAAAGGCCCACGAACTTCTCACTCCTTGGACGACCAAGCTATCCATGTAAATGACAGCATCATCCTCTAAAGAATACTCGAAGATCAGAGCCTGTACTTCCGCCTCCACAGCAGCTGGATTTTCTTGTCTGCATTTCCTGTCTAGTTGGATGCACACTGAAAAGCATGTACAGAACTCTTTTGGCACTTGCATCCACTCTGAGAAGAGATGAGAGGGAGAGAGAGAGAGAGAGAGAGAGAGAGAGAGAGAGAGAGAGAGAGAGAGAGAGAGAGAGAGAGAGAGAGAGAGAGAGAGAGAGGAGAGAGATCTATATATATACCAGCCTATTTACTGCAGAAGAAAGGTAACACAAATAGTTCTGGAAGAAAAGCTGCAGAAGCTGCCGGATCAGCAAAGCAATGCTCTAACTGTACGGCTGTCGGAGCTTCCATCCATTATACTCACTCAGTGAGTTAGTGAGTAAATGAGTGAGTCAGTGAGTGAGCGAGTGAGAATGAGTGAGTCATCGAGTGAGTGAGTTACTGAGAAAAGAGAGAGAGAGAGAGAGAGAGAGAGAGAGAGAGAGAGAGAGAGAGAGAGAGAGAGAGAGAGATAGAGAGATCATAACACTCCAGACAATCTCTCGGAGTTTTGAGAGCCGGTCAGAACCTCTGGTCACTCCCTGCAGTGTTACGGAGGCGACGAGCGCAGGCTTCCAAACCTCACCTGGCCGTGTTCATGACGTTATCAGCGCAACTTGCTACCGACTTCACTAACGCGTCCACTGAAGGCTGGGTTCATTAGAAAGTATTTTTTTTTGTTTTAAAGCAGTCATTTCTGGGTCATGCGATTCAAAAGATAAAACATTGACTATTGTGTGTGTATCTTGCAATCTATCTATACATTGCCCGTGTGTCTGCGTTGGTTTGCTTAACACGTGTAGCCCTCAACCCAAGCATGATCCTTTTGTTATTTGTAAACTCTACACCAGTGGTTCTCAACCTTCTGTAGCCTAACGGCGCTGCCCGGGCAAAATTTCGAGTTAAAAATCTACCCAAAGTATTTCAGGAACCTCGCCGATGCAACGGAGTTCGTGCATTGAGCTGAGTTTCTCCAGACTCATGTTTGAGTTAGGAGATAAACGGAGCACTTATGGGTTAAATCGTGTGCCGTGATGTTGATCCAACGACTAAACTAAAATAAACCTTCTTTAGCCCATGCATCCCTTCACCATATGTTCAGAATGTCATCACCCCCCCCCCCCTTTTCGTATTTCCTCCCTATAAATCCCCCCCCCCCCCGGGCCGCTACACAATATACGTAAAAATGGAAACTAAAATTAATAACACATACTAGAACAAGTCTAGACGTCTACATAAAATGTGATTTGTGGGTCTACGTACGTTATAAAACGAAATTCAGAAAAGCGACAAGTACATAACCGTAAAGCATGGAGGGAAAATCAATATCAAGTAATCGGTTCTTGTATTAACGCGATCTTGAAATAATCTTACCCCCCCCCCCCCCCGAAACCCTAAAATCCCTCGGGGGGGGGGGGGGATTTCCCCGACGGTTGAGAACAACCGCTCTACAAGATCCTCGTTGTGAATGGAGCTATGTTTTCAAGCGTCAGAGAGCGGACGTTGTTATCTCTGAGCCATTTGCCACAACAGAAGGAAATATTATTATCCATCGCTGCCGAGTAACATGAAACTTGTTTATACCGTAGATCTAAAACTAATTTCTTCTGATTAAAAACTGGTTTGCTAAAAGTCAAGAGGGTCGACTTCATTTCACCAGGTTTTCTCCCGTATGACTCACGCTCTTTTCGCAGGGCGGCCTGTCGAAAGCGTCGAACACAGAATGAACTCCATAGCTTCAGCGACGACCCCCAGGAGTCTTCGAGAAAATTGCACTCGTTAACCGACCAATGTAGCCCGGATTCGAACGACAAGCTTGGTCTTTCCCTGGCTCTGATTAATAATCCTGTGACTGATTCAGCCACAAATAGCAGCTGTCCACGGTTTTACCCTCACAGCATATTAATTTTAAGGTGAATGTTGCTCACCAGGTGTAATGCCCTGCTTTTTCTTATAGTCCATACCCAGTGGCGCTGGTGATCGTGTCTGTTCACAATCTCTTCTATAGCGTGTGCCAATCATTTCCGATACCGACGCTCCCCCAGACCACGATGTCAAACTGTCCAGGATCTTATCTCTTGATCTCCCTCTACCTCTCTCCCCCCCCCCCCCTTCCAACTACCCTGTCGTGACGACATACTCCAGCTTGCTCTTACAAATATACAATACAGATATCCAGTACGGCTAGAAGTATACAATGCAGACATTCAAAAAGATTACAAACATACAAAGCAGACATTCACAAAATTACAAATATACAATACAGACATTTAAAATATTACAAATATACAATACAGACATTACAAAGACAACAAATATACAATAAGGACATTCAAAAAGATTAGAAACATACAAATCAGACATTAAAGAAGATTACAAATATAAAATGCAGATATTCAAAAAGATTACAAATATACAATACAGACCTTCAGAAAGATTACAATTATACAATACAGACTTCAAAAAAGACTACACATATACAGTACAGACATTCAAAACAGGATTTCAAATATACCATTCACCCATTAAAAAGACTACAAATATACAATTACAGACATTCAAAAAGATTACAAACACACAAAGCAGACATAAAAAAAAATATTACAAATATGCAATGCAGACATTAAATAAGATTACAAATATACAATACAGCCATTCAAAACAGATAACAAATATACAATACAGCTTTTCAAAAAAGATTACAAATATACAATACAGACATTCAAACAGATTAGCACGATTAGCAACCAGTCTTTCCTCAAACAGCGAGACGACTAAGGGAGACATTGAAACCTCGATCTGCCGTGCTCATGCAATTATCAGCAAGATCCCTATCAACTTTGGCTAACGCGGCACTATTTAATTGTTAAGCGGAGCGTCGTGTTCAGGTCAAGAGACTCCAAAGAGAAACCTGTGACTGTTGTTTGGTCTTCATCCTGCCTATCTACACAAGGCTTCCGCGCCGGGGGTTGGTTTATTCAGCACCTGTCGCCGACACTCGGGCGGCTTAACCAAGTTATTGCTCACTGGACCTTAGGCGGCCTGGTGAGCCTTGCCAGTCGAGAAGTCCTGATCGATCGTGGCCACATCAATTGACGGATGTCAGTGGCGGCGATCGGACAAATTTTGAGCTATAGCCTACGATGGGTGACGTGACGTTCCAGTGTGATAATTTGGTTGCGTCTAGCGCGTGCCGTGTGGTTTAGTGGTTACACACCTGCGTCACACGCCAGTGATCCGGGTTTGATCCCAGGTCCAATCAAGGATATGCACAACTGACGAGCTCAAACGAGAGCGAAACTGGAGTCTAGTGCTTCCAAATTGACGTGGACAAGGCCTTAGGTTCGAACCGGAATTCGATCAGCGTTGCCAGTAGTGGGCTATGCTCAATGTTTAACCAAGTTGTCACTGGTATAACGTGTATGCTGTCACAGTTAAAACATAAAAATTGAGTTACATACGCTTTACAGGACGTCGCAGTCAACACTTGCATTTTGTTTTTTTGGCTGTTTGTGATTGATTGATTGATTGATTGATTGATTGATTTAGGAACCGACATCACAGCATTCAGGACATTCCCATAAGCGCTCCGTCCCCATCTTCAGCAGCAGCTGTTTGTGATTTCTGGGCAAGTTTACGTTCAGTAGATTGACGCTTCTTTGTGAGCGAGACGTCGACGTTTGAGGCAGGAATTTGATGCCCGTGTAAGGGTTAAACGTCGCACCTGACCATTAACGTAACGGAAGTTTAACAGCGAGCGCTCTTGTCATGTCGGTCACGTCAACTTCTGTGGAGATTATACGTTAAGTGACGAGTGAATGAGTGAGTGAATGATTATGTTACACTCCCTGAGGGATACTGGGTAAATGGTGGGCGGGCGAGTGAGTGAATGTGAATGGGTGAGTGAATGAGTTAGTGAATGATTATGCTACACTCCTTGAGGGGTACTGGGTAAATGGTGGATGGGTGAGTGAGTGAATGTGAATGGGTGAGTGAATGAGTGAGTGAATGATTATGCTACACTCCTTGAGGGATACTGGGTATATGGTGGATGGGTGAGTGAGTGAATGTGAATCAAAGAGTGAATGATCATGTTACACTCCTTGAGGGATACTGGGTGTCTGGTGGGCGAGCGAGTGAGTGAATGTGAATGGGTGAGTGAATGAATGAGAGAGTGAGTGAGTGGGTAAGTGAGTAAGTGAGGGTGACTAGGTAAGTAAGTGAGTGTGTGCGTGAGTGAGTGAAAGTGAATGTGTGAGTGAGTGAGTGAGTGAGTGAGTGAGTGAGTGAGTGAGTGAGTGAGTGAGAGTGAATGGGTAAATGAGTGAGTGAATGGGTAAGTGGAGGAATATCAGTAGAGTTTATCCAGAACATCAAGGACAGTGATATGTGGTTAAACAAGAACACCTAGGCCAGTTGGAAGGGCACCCGATGATAATGATGTTGGGGGAGGGGCCGCAAGATATAAATAGTTACTCACCTTTCGCTCTTCATTTCCTGAATATTCTTCCCACGAAACAAAACAAAACCTGAATACTCTACTGAAAAATACTGCCCATCAGCACATTATATGTAATTGTGCAAAGAAGAGGAGCAAGTTGCCACATTAATGCTCTTGTGAGCGATGAACACACAGTTTGCAAGCAAGATGGCAATTTGTTCATCTGGAAAAGAAAGGTGAACATGCCAGAAGAATGCCATCTTTTGTTCACGGCAACTTGCTAAGCAAAGCTTGTCTCTTGTAAAAGGAACAAAACATTATAAACAATATGTCGATTCTTCTGAAAAACGAAGAAAAACATTGCTAAATAAACTGTTGTTTACAATTTCATCGTTAAAGTGAAATAGAAAACCGACATATATATTTTTGCCAAACATGTTTTTAGAATTATGTTCTGCAAAAATCGATTTTGTATTTTGTTAGTTGTTTGTTGTTAGCGAAAACACACAGGACAACTTGCGATCAAACGTGTAATCTTATAGAAACGCACAGTGGATGATAGACAGACCGTTAGATAAAATAGATGGACAAGCGAATAATAATTTGAATATATTGCGAGAGGGATGAATGAACAAATAAATAATTAGACGGGCTGGGGATTTCATAAATAACTCAATGGATAGAATGAAAGATTTAGTAGGATACAGACTAATAAGTATGTGAAAAGACAGATACATTCAGTGGCAAATCGAAAGATTGATAGACACTCGAGTAGAAATAATTCCACGGGCATGCAAATGGATACACAAAGTGGCAGATCGGTAGCCAGAAAAACAAATAAACACGATAATTAATATATTTTCATATGAACAAACAAGAAATAGAGAACCCAGCAGGCGGGGCGGAGCGACTATGGAGAGTGATATTAATTAGCAACGAAAGCAGAACTAGCGAATGAAGCCAGTAATCAATGTATTATATTAGCTGGATATTTTATTCTATATTTTATATGTCGCAACGGAGTATATTCCCTACACACTTCCAACTTGGTGCGTCTTCCCCCTCCTCTTCTTTTCCTGCAATGACATTTCATTTATGTAGGTTGATAATCAGGGCAGCAGAGATGATCAGACAAGATCAGGGTCATACAGATGACAAGATCAGGTCAACAAAGATACAAGATCAGTACAACAAAGATGACAAGATCCGAGTAACAAATGTAACAAGATTAGGCATAAGAGATGACAAGACCAGGACAAGAAAGATAACAAGATCAGAGCCACAATGATGACAAGATCAGAGCAACAAAGATGACAAGATCAGGGTCATACAGATGACAAGATCAGGTCAACAAAGATACAAGATCAGTACAACAAAGATGACAAGATCCGAGTAACAAAGGTAACAAGATTAGGCATAAGAGATGACAAGACCAGGACAAGAAAGATAACAAGATCAGAGCCACAATGATAACAAGATCAGAGCCACAATGATGACAAGACACGAGCCGTAAGCTACACTGTCCGAGACTTTAGAGCAGCTACCCATGACGAGGCTGACAAGCGACCAGCGGTCAAGCAAGGACGACGCTAAACGCACGCATGCCTCGTGACGTCACCTGAGGTGAGAGGCGAGTTGCGAGTTAGCGGGAGACAGCCCTGGGACTTCGACTCGGACAGACGTGTGCAGAGAGAAAGGCGTTGTGTGGTATCTGTACTGAAAGTCGAGTGTCTGGACATCTTGAGTGAGACTTGTGAGCTGTATGTAAGTGTATTGAAGTATCGAGTATATATTGTTGTGATCGTCGTTCTGTATTTGATATGTGAATAAATCCATTGAAGGGTGTGTCGTTGAGTCTTACGTCAAATCACGTTGTACTTGTACTGTCCCACACTGTTAGGTTAGCGAGCCAAGTTTAAGACCCTGACAGGCCTATCCAAACATATCCACCCCCGCCCCCCCCCCCCCTCTTTCTGGCTAATATTCAATAGATTATCATACTTTTCCACAGATGCGAAGCTCATTGCACATCTTGCTGGTTTCTACTCTTTGAGAAGGATAGAAGAGTTCCGCAACACATTCATAATGGCGATGACACTTTAGTATCGGGTTTGGAGGACAGTTTGTACACCGGTCTTACCCCGATAGACACAAGTCCTTTCCAGGATTTCAGAGAACCTGAAAGTCAATTTATCGGACTCCAGAGTTAGAAAAGAAGTCTTCCAGAGGCCTTACAACAGACCAATCAACAAACCAACTAATGAACCACCCAAAACCCATCCATCAGGCGGGAAGAAGCATGAGCAAGATCGATATCGCCAATGCAGTAAGGAACCGGCTGGCCAATAGCGACGATTCTCTGACGCTAGTCTAGTTCGATTAGACGACTTGGGAGCGAAGCTTGGCCAAGCCGTATTCGAGGACGAGAGTGGAGACATTACAACCAACCCCTCATGGGAACAGTGAGCATAGATACTTCGAGATAGCTGGTACATTGGGAGACTGAGAACGCATGAGAATATGCAGTGTGCCCGGACATTGATCATGATAAAATAACATAACTTGACATTCACCCAGCCAGCCAACCAGCCAACTTCATTTCTAAAGCTTCAACATTGCCCTTGCGTCTACACGTTGTCTGTGTTTCTACAGCTAAGCGTTACGAAGAGCATATTTAAAACTGGACCACTCTTAACTTTACTTCGAAATGTAGCTGTTTAGATATAATAATATGTTTCATATCATTGAGCACCCGGGAAGGCTAACACAGTCAACAAACGCACGCTGAAGTCGGATGTGCCGGCCTAAGGGCGCAAACCCGGGCACAACGCAATTAAGTCTGAAAAAAAAAAAAAAAACTCCGGTTGAACGCAGAAGATGAAGATATCATTGAGAATTTATACGGTACAACATAATTTACTTGGGTTTAAATCCACGAGAAGTAAATACCCATAAATGGCTGAAAATCTCACGTAAAAATGAAACAACAATAATTGATGAACAGATCCCATAGTATACTCTTACACAATACCAGTTGACGTTTCTGGTTCAAGTTTCTCTACCACGTTATATAAATACAACGACTTAACAAAACAGACGTTATCATAAATTAGAAGATGGCCTACAATTTACACACAATTTGTGTGGGAATACATTGTGTTGTTGTATGCAGATAAGAGAAATGTGCTGGCGATGTTATTTTGGCTTATGAGAACAGAAAATATGGCACACATTTAAGTAATGGTGACTATAATTGAGATGAAAATACATAAAGGAGCACGATCACAAATAATGCAAGCTTTAGCTAGAGAAGGTTTAAGGGAAAAATAATCATTCACCACGATCAAGTTCCTTGCCGGCTGGCGTGGGATACCATGCTTCTCCACAAGCTGCGATCTCCGACGGCATGGATCATTTCATGTGTTGACTCCCTTCCGTGTCATAACACAAGACAATCAAGAATGTTCTCACGCTGTCTTCTTCTATCTCTCTTTCCATCACATCTTTCCGGTTGTCACAACATGTTCCAATTTGTCTTCTCATAATGTGGCCAAAAGATGATGACTGCCTCTTTCTGATGTGTGTCGTAAGTTGTCTTTGGCTCTTAGCCTCCTTCAAAATGTCCAGATTGCTCATTTTCGCTGTCCAATAAATTGTCAGAATTCCTCTATAAGACCATATCTTCAAGGCTTTTAGGGATTTTTTCGCCTGCTTACTTATTGTCCAGGATTCGCAGCCGTTTGTTAAAACTGGTTCTATGTAACATGCAAGAACTATTTTTGTAACTTCGAATGTCAAGGATATATTGCATAAAATGTTCTTCATTTAATAGAATGCAAGTTTTGCTTGTATTATTTTCTTCTTTATCTCTGTGATGCGTCTTCCATCTGATGTTACCTATGTGCCTTGATACGTCAATTTCTCCACTTGCTCCAAAATAATATGATTTACTTTAATTGCATATTTATGCACAATCTCTTCTTTCGATCATTGCACTCGGTATACTTAATATGGCTCGGTCTTTTCCCCAACAGAGATTAAGAGCAGACTAAAGCAAGCAAAAGCTGCATTTCAGAAAATGAAATGTATCTTATGCAATAAGTCACTATCATTAAATGTAAGAAAGAGAGTGCTGAAGTGCTATATAAAACCTGTTTTTCTGTATGACAGTGAATCTTGGCATGTGAATGAAGAAATTGGGAAGAACTTTACAGCAGCAAAGATGTGGTTCCTGAAACGAATGTTGTGAATTCCTTGCACTGTCAGAGTAACTAACAACGACTGCCCGAAAGAGGCTAATGAAACTAGAACATTATATACAACAATAAGAAAGAGACAAACAGCTTTCTTTGGTCATGTGATGAGAAGAGAGGTATTGGAGAACATCGTGACAACTGGAAAGATCGAGGGGAAGAGAGGCAGGGGTAGAGCAGACGAAGAGAAATAATGCTGGGCGAGATGGTTGCATGGAAGAAATATATTTAGCAGAGTTGATCCAGAACTGTAGAAGATATAAATGGAATCAGCATTGGTGGACGAAACATCAATAACATTAGATATGCAGATGATACAGTATTATTTGCAGACAATGAGCAGGATCTGCAACATTTAGTAGATGCGGTTGTTGCACACAGTGAACAACTGGGATTAGAATTAAATTGTAAAAAGACACAGATTATGGTCGTCACTAGGAAGAACGAAGTACCACAATGTAATATACAAGTAAATGGGAATATTCTTCAACATGTGAATCGGTACAATTATCTTAGAACAGTAATAACATCTGATGGGAGATGCCTTGAAGAGATTAGAACAAGAATCACCATGGCGAAAGTAGCCTTTAGCAAGATGAGAAACATACTGACCAATAAAAAGATGGCAATTGAAACGAGAAAACGAGTGTTGAGGTGCTACATAGAGCTTGTTCTTTTGTATGGATGTGAAACTTGGACAATGAGCAGTCAAGCTGAAAAACATCTGATGGCTGCAGAAATGTGGTTTCTGAGGAAAATGCACAGAATACCATGGACAGACAGAAAAACCAATGACCAAGTACTACAGGAGACAAATGAAAATCGCAAATTGATTAGAGAAATTAGACGTAGACAGTCAACATTTTTTGGACATGTTATGAGAAGAAATGGATTGGAGAACTTGGTGACAATTGGCAAGATTGAAGGGAACAGACCAAGGGGAAGACCAAGAAGTAAATACCTGGATGGCTTGGCCGCATGGCATGGTCGAGACAGGAACACTAAGCTGATCCATGACTCTGGTGATCGAGTGAAATGGCGAATCATGACCGCCCACGCTTTCCGGCATGGCACATGATTGATTGATTGATCCAGAACGCCAAAGATTTGTGGAGAGATATGGACGCCTACGTAAGCTGACAGAGCACTTGATGATGATTTTTTTTTCTACAGAGCCTATCGAAATGTCGCACAAAGCACGAACTCCGTAGATATAGCGACAATCTCCGGGGTCTCCCGAAAATATTGCCGTCGTGAACTGAATGACGTGATTCGAAGACAAACCCAGGACTTTCAGAGCGGGCGGCTGTCGGCTTGGTCACTTGGCAATGAAGACATCTAATGTGGGCTTTACAGGAACATCATCACCAATAATGGAAGTGAAGTATTGCGGCGAATGTGCTCTCATCAGCAAATAAAAGCAAACACAAGTACAAAACTACATCGATATATACTTGCCTCAGAAATTTACAACGATGTTTTCCCGTTGTGAATTTGAATTACGAAGACACAAACAATAGTGTGCGCAATTTATGTCGCTGTATCTCGTGAGGTGTGTAGTACAGAAAACAATTCAACATATAATGACATAGCGTTAGGAATCCTTTCCATCGAAATAATGAAAACACATTGTCATATGTTTTCATGTCACGGCGGTAGTTGTAAAGAGGCTACTATGTCTTTTGTTTACAAAATTGTGGTTTATCCTAGTGTATAGCAACCACCTCAGCACATCTTAGATACAAGGTAAAAATCTATTTTTAATTACGTATACATAATACGAAGACAGAGAAGTAAATATCTGGATGGCTTGGCCACGTAGCATGGTTGGGACAACAATATGGAGCGGATGCACGACTCTGGTGATCGTGCGAGATGGCGAAACATGACCGTCCACGCTTATCAGCACATGATAAAGACAATATATCATACATAGTTATATATCATATATCTTTTAGAGACTTGATTCTTGAGCTATCTAGACTTCTCGATGGATTGTATTTCCTAGTAACCATTCAGCAAAGCAAAGACAATCTATATCTGTGGACTTTCATTTCGTTTGAGAGATGTCTGTCACTTCGATGAGAGCGATATTTTCTCATATGTTTATATGTAGCTGTGCTACTTATTTTGCTGTTATTCTTACCACATAAAAGTGGGAATATTATGCAAGGATTAGTTTCTATGCATATCTATATGTTAGTATGCTATACGCAGTACATATGTGGTTGTTAATATAGTTATAGCACACCATGATGATTGCTTTGTATTGCTATTATTATTAGTAGCGTTCTCTAAGCATATTTTCTGCTCTTGTTGTTTTCCGCAGTTGTTGTATGTGAAACATTTGATACAAACCTCGGGTGTATGTTATAGTACATTATTGTGGTTGTGTTTAAAGCATAAGTCTCTGGGTATATCCATTGCTCAAACTATGTGACGGGTAAATGGTGTGCGTTGCCAATGTAGGTGCACGATGAACTTGCGTTTATCTAACTCACGTGAGGCTGACACAACGTAGACTGATCACCAGCAAGACAGCTCTTATACTGACACCATTAAAATATGTAATCTTCTGAACTGACTTTGGTGAAGGAGCGGCTGATTACGTGAGAGGTGGAGTTAGGACACTCCATTCATCACAACAGGACCGATAATATGACGGCGGTAAATATAACGACGGGACCTATTCAAGTACGGAAAAGTCCATCCAACTCGACAGAGATAGGGAGAATTGAATTGAATTGAATTGACTTTATCTTTATTTTCAAAGGGTAACAAATTAGGCGCGTAGGCCCGTCTTACATTCGGCTCTTCCAATCACTCATCTTTTGTTCATCAACAGTGCATGATGCATTCACATAGGAAAAAACATTGTCAAATGAATGTTCTAAGCATAAAAAATGCATATTCTCATGTTATGTGACACACCCCAACCCCCCTCCCACACACACACATCCCGCAACAACCCACACACACATCCCTCACCTACTCACACATCATCAACCCATACCCACACATCCCCCACTCACCACACATCCCCCACTCACCCCTCCACCCACTCACAGATCCCGCCACCAACCCAGACATCTCGCACCCACCCACACACACATCCCTCATCCACCCATACGCATCTTTCCACCCACTCACACATACCCCAATCCACTCAAGCTCACCCACACACACACATGCTCCACCTACCCACACACCCTCCAACCACACACACACACACATACCCCTCACACAGACACATCCCGGACCAATACACACATATCCCTCACCCACTCACACATCAACCACCTATACCCATAGTTATAACCATAGTTATAACAGAGATAGGAGAGAAGAACAGAGAATAGGAGAGAGAGAGAGAGAGAGAGAGAGAGAGAGAGAGAGAGAGAGAGAGAGAGAGAGAGAGAGGAGAGTAAAAGCGGTGAACAAATACGAGGGGCTCTGTTAGATATTATCACTATGTTTGTGTTTATGTATGTGGGTATATGTATAGATAGGATTTCATATGTATAGATCTTAGAAACTATCCATTCTTGTTCGTCTATTTCTAGCTCTCAAAGACAGCACCAGGTTATACAATCCCGCTCATGAAAACGAGGAGTAACTCAGTGGAGGAAAGACTTTGAATTCGCAAAGAACACTGTCTCAACTGACCCAAGGCGAAATCTCATGCCGTAACAAGTAACATTGTAAGTTACATATTTTGTCGTATTTAAATATTAATGTAAAATCACATTGTTTACATCACTTCAACCGATCATCATTTGACATCACTAGCTAATAACTGTGAATATCATTGTTGTCTCAAACCAGTTCACTATCATCATACTATTGAGCCATCAAATCATTGTTTCACCCGATGATAATTGATTGCTGCTGACATTATTCATATCTACACACACAAATAAACACAGTGGTAGATTAACTCTCACTGCTATCTTAGTATTGTCCAAGTATGTGTAATTGTGTAAGCTTACATGTTAACCTAAGAACCTGCCGGGGAAGACGTTATATTAACCTGGGAGGTGAGATGAGGAACGAAACCTGCACTGCCTAGTAGTTGGTTAAGAGACCCAGTTCTAGGCATCTAACTGTCTCATTCCCACTCATTTGGAATACCAAGACCAGTTACCTTTACATATCTACAAGCCAATTCTAGCTGTGCACTTATTTAATCAGGACTTTGTTTTTATTCAGCCTAAAAGGGAATATTGTCCCGAGTTTGTTTGCTTGGACTGGCAGCCCCGGGGATTTGAACCTCTCACCCACTACGACGCCAGAGTGAGAGCTAACTTAATTTATGACACATTTGGGACTGCTCGTCTGGTATAGAATCCACACCAAACTCAATTACTGACAGACGGCTTGCCAGAATTTTTCACTGTTAGCTTCCTAATACATTTAGGGATGTGCTCTGCTATTATTTTTGTGTGTCGTTCCGCTCTGCCTATTCCATAGACTGGCATTTATATCGAAACTGATATATGCAATTAGATTTGGCGTACGGAAGTAGTTTGTTTTAATGATGGGGTTGGTGAAAGAGTGATTTTGCATCCCAAAGCTGGAACTGCGGCAGTGTACGCCCGGTCAACAGTTGTTTTGAGTCGGCTTTGTATACGTTGCATCACGTCATCCCAAAGAAAGGTTATTCATCATTATCATCATAATCAAGTGCCCTGTCAGTTAGTGTAGGTGTTCATGTCTCTCCACAGATCTCGGCCTTCGGTGTTCTAGATCGACCCGGATGATAACCGTCTCAGTCCATTCAGCATCATTTCTCTTGGTCGGCGTCTGCCTCTCTTCCCTTTGATATTTCCAGATCTCACGGTGTTGTCTCTTCTCATCACATTACCTTTCGCCTTGTTCTTTTCCTCTCAATTTTGCCAGTTGTCACCAAGTTCTATAGTTTATTTCATCTCACTATGTGCTAAAACATTTGGATTCTCCGTCTAATCTCTCTAATCATTTTAAGGTATCCTTTTGCTTCTTGTAGGATTTGCTCATCCATACAAAAGTACAGATTCTATGTAATACTTCAACACTCTTAGAGAGAGAGAGAGAGAGAGCGAGAGAGAGAGAAAAAAAAGAGAGAGAGAGAGAGAGAGAGAGAGAGAGAGAGAGAGAGAGAGAGAGAAAGAGAGGAGAATGTATGTATGAATAAATAAACTTTTGTTAGTGAGTTTGTGATTGTGAGTGAATATATGTGTATGCGAAGGAATGTATTTGTCTGTTACTGAGTTGGTGCTTACCGTATGAGTTTTTTTTAATTATTAAGTATGTATTTAGGTATTATGTATGTGTTTATGCAAGTGTGTGTGTGTATGTGTGTCTGGATGCATGTCTGTCTCATAACATGGCAATACGCATTGTTTTTGTTTACAACTTTAATTTGACATTGTGTTTCCTATGTGAATATAACATGCGCAATATAGGATTGATATACGAAAGATGAGTGATTAGAAGCGCCGAATATACGGGTCTGCGTGCGCATTTTGTGAAATTTTGAAAATAAAGTTCGTTCGTTCGTTCTTTTGCTCGTTGCAAAAGACATCTTTTTAATTGGTCAGTGCTTTTTCAATCTTGCAAATGACTACCTTTGCCATAGGGGTTCTTGTTTTAATCCCTTCAAGGATAGCCATGAAAATGTGAGGTTTTCTTTACGGTTTCACATGTCCGTGCTAGCACATCTTGAGTACATATCCTCTGGCACGATTAAGAAGTTACAGATTAAGTTCAATGGCTGATCGTGTAACATCAAAGAGCATGGAACCAATCTTAAACAAGTCAATGTACTCGGTTTTTCTGTTGTTCAGAATAAAACCTAGTATGATAGTTATGTCTCTTATTGGCAGTACACTGTGCTGACAAGTGCTTTAGCTGCAACGCTCATTGTTTACTTGTGATCGTGTTCTATTCAAGCTTACCTTCTCTTCTCGTTTTATTTTCTTTTTTTGGGGAGGGAGGGGGCGGGAAGGGGGGGGGGGGGTTGTTATTCATTTATTAATAGTACAGTATGTCTCCCTTAACTAATAACCATCGCCACATTAGTAATGAATATTATTAAGCCATGTACAGTAATGATTTTTCACACGTCCCATGCCTTTATAATGCATATATTGATATTGTTGTTGTTGTCATCGATTAGCCGCATAAGTGGAAATGTGGTTTCTGAGGAAAATGCAAAGAATACCATGGACAGACAGAAAAACCAATGAACAAGTCCTACAAGAAACAAATGAAGATCGTAAACTGATTAGAACGTAAAATTGTTTGGGCATGTTATGAGAAGAAATGAATTGGAGAACTTGGTGACAACTGCCAAGATCGAAGGGAGGAGACCAAAGGGAAGACCGAGAAGTAAATACCTGGATGGTTTGGCCACGTGGCATGGTCGAGACAGAAACACGGATCTGATCCACGGCTCTGGTGATCAAGTGAGATGGCAAAACATGACCGCCCACGATTATCGGCATGGCACATGATGGATGGGATGAAATAATGTATATGAGAGAGAGAGAGAGAGAGAGAGAGAGAGAGAGAGAGAGAGAGAGAGAGAGAGAGAGAGAGAGAGAGAGAAGGGCAGAATGTCAGACGGGCCTGCGAGCCCAATTCTTAACCCCTTAAAAACGACGTTCTTTCGTTCCTGACACTTTGCCAAACTATTCAGCATTTTCTGTCTCTTTCTACATCTGTCTGTATTCCTCTTCTGTGTTATCCCAACCTGCTCTAGAACTTCGGGTCGCATTCCGTGACTGGGTGCAGCGATGGCTGAGAGCTTAGGGTGTCCGGCTCAGGTCCAGAGGTACCGGGTTGAATCCCCGCATAGGGCTGAATATATTTCCAAAAACTATTGGTATCTATGATATCACATGTCCCCCTGATCTTGTTGGTAGTGAGGTCAGATATCTAGCCTTCCAGGATACGGACCGAAAAACAGGAGACCACATATGCAAGTTGTGAACTTCAAACATCCCACGTGAGTTTGAAATCGCAAAGGGCATGCCGTAAAGCCTCTGGTCTGGTAAACTTTATTTTAGGAAACATAAATTCAACCACGGATGGGCGGCGCCGGTTACCTAAGATGGAATCTGTCAAGAGGAAGCAAACACCTGACACAAATGTAGAGTGAGAGAGAGAGGTAGAGTGAGAGATGGAGACAGGGAGAGGGTGAAAGGGAAAGAGAGAGGAGAGAGAGAGAGAGAGAGAGAGAGAGAGAGAGAGAGAGAGAGAAGCCAGTTCATGAAGGCAGATGAGTGTCACTCTCCACCCTCTCTCACTCTCCCGCTCTCACTCAATCTCCCTCTCTCTCATTCTCCCTCTCTCACCCTATCCCTCACTCTCATTCTCCTCTCTCTCTTTCTCTCACTCTCTCTTACTCTAAAGTGGGGGATGTGTGGTTGTATGTGGATGTGGGATGTGTGGGTGAGGGATATGTGTGTGTGGTGCGTGGGTTGGGAATATTGCGTGTTAGGGGATGCACGTGATGTGCGGGTGGGGGATGTGTGTGGTGGGGAATGTGGGTTAGGGCATGTGTAGGTGGGTGGAGGATGTATGTGTGGGTGGTGGGGTGTGTGTGTGAGTGGATTTGGGATGTATAGGTGGTTAGGGAGATGTGTGTGTGTGTGGGTAGGGAGATGTCAGTTGGTGGGTATGTGTGTGTATGGTTTGGGAATGTGTGAGTGGATGTGCGATGTGTGGGTTGGTGGGGATGTGTGTGCGTGGGTGGGGAATATGTGGTTAATGGAGGTGTGGCTGAAGGGTAGGTGGTTGGAGGTGTGGGTGGGGAGAGGATGTGTGGGTGGGGGATGGGTGTGTGGGTTAGGATGTGTATGTGGTGGGCGTGGGATGTGTAGGTTGGTGGGGAATGTTTGTGTGGGTGGCGAGTGTGTTTGGGTTGGGGGTACAGGTGAGGGCAGTGTGTGTGGGTGGGGGATGTGTGGGAGGGGGATGGGTCGGTTGGTGGGGTATGCATGTGTCCCTGTGTGTGTGTGTGTGGGTAATTGGGGGTGTGTGTGGGTGGGGTGATGTGTGGGTAGGTGGGAGATGGGTCTCATAGCATGGTAATTTGCCTCGTTTATGTTTACAACATTCATTTCACAATGTTTTTTTTCCTTCCTATGTGAATGTATAATGCTCTTGATGAACGAAAGAAGATGAGTGATTGGAAGGGCCGAATGTAAGACGGGCCTGCGTGCCCAAATTGTGACCCTTTTAAAATAAAGTTGATTTGATTTGATTTGATTTACTCTCCCTCTCCCCCCCCTCTCTCTCTCTCACTCCCTATCTCTCCCAGTCTCCCTCTCTCACTGTATCCCTCACTCTCACTCTCTCACGCTCCGTCTCTCTCTCTCTCTCCCCCCCCCCCCATTCTCTCTATTTCCCTATCTCTCAAGTATCAGTTCCTTTGCAGAACGTCGCATTCATCACATACTCCGAAAATCCTCCCCCACCTCCCGCCGTTTCTCCCGCCTTTTGTGCCCTCATGCCGAAGGTGTCTACAATACCCTGTGTCCAACTCTGTGCTGTTCGACTCCTGACTTGTCTACCAGGAACTATCACTGTTCTCTCCGAGAGCTGTGGCGGTTACTAAACCAAAGTATTAGTTCTCGTGGCAAGGAGCTTTTTATAAGTCAGTTTTTTTTTCGTTGTTGTGGTCTTGCATTACTTTTATATTTGTTTTCTTAGCCGGCAATGCGATAATTTGCATATAAGGCACAAAATGAGTGACCTCGTTTTTGTGTAATCTCGTTTTTAGTGTTTACTTTACACAATCATCATAATTATCATCATAATCATCATCATTATCATCACATCATCAAGATCAGCATCACATTGTCATTATTATCATAACATCATCATCATTATCTTCACGTCATCATCATTATCATTACATCATTATCAGCATAACATCATTACCATCATCACATCATTATCAGTATCATAACATCATTATCATCATCACATCATTATCATCATCACATCATTATCAGTATCACATCATCATCACCACCTTCATCATTATCACTACCATCATCATCGCCACGCGTAAATTATCTCCCGCTGTTGCTGTCATGTGTATTTTATCTCCTCATGTTGCTGCCACGTGTAAATAATCCTCTGTTGCTGTAACGCGTATATTCTTCTTCTTCGTTCATCCGGAGTTTTTTTTTTCGGATGTGATTGCGCTGTGCCTGTTTACAGCAGAGCTGCGTTCTTGCGCCGTTAGGCCGACACATCCGACTTCTGCGGGCATTTGTTGACCGGGTTAACCTTCCCGGTTTTTTTTTAGGACGTTTGACTCTCACTGTTGTGGTGTTATCCCCCATCCCAGCTGGTCCATATAGAACGGCCAAAGATCCTGGTCAGCCCTCAAGGGAAGGCAGGGGCAGACCATGGGCATTCCCCGCCATCCAAGGAGGCTTCCATACTTGCAGAGCCGATACATAGCGCTCTGGTACTGGGCTCACCCAAGGAATCGTCACGTCCTGCACATGGCTGCTTAGCCTCACTTCCGTATATTGGGCCTTCCGTTCACCATAGGCTGTTCTTCCGGAAACCAGAAGTATGCAGTCTGCAGATGACATCCACACATTGAGCTTTCGATTCGGACTTTCCATGTAATGGATTTGCTATCCAAGCAATATTCCATTTCGTGCCACTAGGACACTTTTCCACCTTTTATGAAGCCCACACAATGGGCTTTTGATTCGGACTTTCCACGTAATGGATTTGCTATCCAAGCAATATTCCATTTCGTGCCACTAGGACACTTTTCCACCTTTTTAGAAGCCCACACAGCGAGCTTTCGATTTGGACTTTCCACATAATGGATTTGCTATCCAAGCAATATTCCATTTCATGCCTCTGGGTCTTCATGCACCTTTAAATATCAACTTGTATGTAGTTAAAGTAAGCTGCGGTCAACTTGAGCTTGTTTATATCTCCATAGAGCTTGTCCTCAAATGAAGCATGTGTGGGCCAAAATATCTTTCTCTGTTCTGCATACGTTGGGCAATCCTGCAGCAAATGTTTTGCTGTCATTTTTCCAGCTCTACAATTACATTCATCGGTATCTCCTATCTTTAGTTTATTGAACAAGTGGTATTTCAGCCTGTTATGTCCTGTGCGGAGTCTGAAGATTGCTACTTGTTCTCTTCGGTCGAGTTTGTAATATGCATCATCCTTCTGATGGCCTGGATGCTCAGATTCCCATTTGGTTCTATAAGTGCTTTTTATCAACCTCTTTGCCTCATTATAGGTTATGTCTATGTCAGGCTGTGGTAGTCGTCCGCCCTCTTTTGCCAGTCTGTCAGCCTCTTCATTTCCAGGTATACTGCAATGTGATGGGATCCACTGTATTACAACTTTTTTGGATTTCTGGCATAGACCATGGAGTGCTGCTCTTAGGTCAGTTAGTTCTGTGCTGTTATTGCTCTTGAGTATTGAGACAGCTGACTTTGCATCTGTGAAGATAGCTATTTGCTTCTCTTTATTTTCCTCCATCAGGAGCATTTCTGCTGCAGTTTTCAAAGCCTCTACCTCCGCTTTGAAATTACTTGAAAATTTTCCAGTTGCCAATGAAAGTGTTTTTTTCACTCCATTTTTTAAATTTAGGAGAATTCCTCCTCCTCCATTCTCTATTGAATTTTTGGCTGATCCATCTGTATATGCATGGGTCCAATTCCTGCTTGGGTAATGTTCTTTTATGTAGTTTAGGGTTATTTCTCTTCTTTCGGTTTCATGCTGAGTGTTCTTTTTCTCAATACCAGAAATGTTTTCTATCATCTCAGGCAGTTGCTGCTGTCTCCAAGCTGGGAACTTGTGTGCATTGTGTATGGGCTTGACTGTTGATATGTTAAGTATAGGATCTGCCCTAATCCTTCGTTTTGCAGTTTCTACAAAGTTGCTACGCTTCAGTCTTCCCTTTCCAAAACCATTAAATCTGTTGTACATAGGGTGGTCTGTCAATCTTCTAAATTTTTCTGCTTGTTGCTGGGCTCTGCTATCTCTTCTATCCTGCATTGGTTGTAAACAAGTGATCTTTTCTAGTTCATTAATAGGCGTTGTCTTCAGGCTTCCAGTTATGATTCGCATTCCTTGGTTTTGGACTCTACTTATTTTGTTAAAGTTTGACTTAGCTGCTGTTGCCCAAGCTGCAATGCCATATTCCAGTACTGGCCTCACCCGTCCAGTATATAACTTCTTGAGAACTTTCTCATCTGCTCCCCACGTTGTACCAGCAAGCTTTTTCATGATTGCCATTCTCTGCCTTGCTCTTGTTCGATTTTTCTCAACCTGTGTCTTCCATGTCAGGCGACGATCAAAGGTGACTCCTAGATAGTTTGGATTTTCTTCATGGCGCAATATTTTTCCATTCAATACCAGCTTAGGTTGCTGAGTTTTATTTGAGAGGGAGAACACTGTGCATGTTGTTTTCTCCTCACTTATCTTCACTAGCCATGATTTTGACCAGTCCTCTAGCGCTAATAAGGCTTGCTGTATTCTGCTGTTAGCTGTACTAATATATTCTTCAGATGTCCATATGGCTAGGTCATCTGCAAAGGAGGATGTGTGTACTCTGGCTGGAAAATTTTCTGTGATGTCATTTATATATGCTAGGAATAATGTTGGTGAAAGAACTCCTCCTTGGGGGACACCTTGCTCCAGCAGCATCATTTTGCTTGTTTGTCCTTGTACTTTTGTCCTGGCAGTTCTGTTCTCAAGGTAGTGGCTGATCCATTTATACATTTTCCCACAAACATGCATTTTTTGCAGTTTTACTTTCAGACCTTCCTTCCATACTTTATCAAATGCTTTTTCTAAATCTATCCAGACTGCTAGTGTGTGCTTTTTCTCTTGGAAGGCATCCTCTATTTCCTGAGCTATATAGGTTATTTGATCTTCAGTGGATCTGTACTTTCTAAATCCTGCTTGGTGTGGTGTTAAGAGTTTGTTTTCTTCCAGATGCCATGTTAGCCTGCCATTGATAATGCGTTCCATTAATTTTCCTACACAGCTAAGTAGACTGATAGGTCGATAGCCATTTGGTTCTTCCAGGTCTTTTCCTTTCTTTGGGACTGGTATTAGTATAGCTTCCTTCCATGCCTGTGGGACTATTCCTCTCTTCCAGCTGTTATTTAGGACTGCTAGTAGTTTCTTCTTTGCCTTGGTGCCTAGTCCTATTAGCATTTCATTTGTGATTCCATCCTTTCCTGGTGATTTCTTCTTTTTTAGGGTATTCATTGCCTGTTCCATTTCTTCCATTGTTAGATTTGCCATCATATATTCTGCCGCTGTCTCTGTATTTCTATGATGTATCTGTTTGTCTTTGATTGCTTTCTTCTGTTCGGTTGTAATATCAATGTGGTTTGCATTTGCATAGTGTTCCATTAGTGCATTTGCAGCCTTTTTGCCTGCAAGCAAGGCATTTCCTTGTTTAATTGTTATTTGTTTGTTTCTAGGTCCTTCATTGTTCATGGCTTTCACTAGTTTCCATAGTTTGTTTCCATCCCTGTCAAAATTCAGGTTTTCTGTTTTTTCCCTCCAACAATCTCTTGTTGTTTGATTTACTGTTCTTTTATATTTTGCTGAGATGGCTTTGAGAGAGATGTTTGCTTCAATTGTTTGTTCTCTCTCTGCTGTCTTCCTGGCATCTTCAACTTTGTCCTCCAAACTTTGTAGTTCTTCAGTCCAGTATGGTTTGTAATTTTTCCTCGCTCCTCTTGGAATGGACTCAGTGGCTGCCTGTATTATCGCTCTGTTTAGACTTTCCACCATTTGCTTTATGTTGCCATATCGTGTATTTATGTTTTCACAATATTTGTCTGTTAGTATGGCAAATCTGTCCCAATCTGCTCGTTTGTAATTCCAGCGGGGCAAGGGCTTTTGCTCCTGTGGAACATACTCCATATTCATTTCAAGCTTGATTGGTCTGTGGTCACTACCTGCTAATTGGTCCAGCACATGGCGATTGATTTTGTGGAGGATGTCTCCTGTGCAGAAAGCTAAGTCTGGAGTAGAAGTGGTAAGCCATCTTCTAGAGTAGAAGCTCGGTGTGTCATCCGCTTTGTTGAGTAGATGGAGATTTGAGTCTATTTCCCAGTCCTCCAATTCATCTCCTCTTTTGTCAGTATCTGGGTATCCCCATCTTTCTGAACGGCTATTAAAGTCTCCGACAATAATGCAGTTTGTGTCAGTTATTTTCATGTTTGAGAGTGTAAGGTCCTTATCTGCTGGGCTATACAGATTGTAGATTCTTATTTTCACGTCCTTTATCATTATATCAACACCTATAATTTCCGTTTGGTTGTCAGAGATCACAGATACTTCGCTGCAAGGTATTGTATTTCGTGTAAGTATTAGAACTCCTCCTTTGTGTCCTTCGCGGTCGAAACGTGTGGCCTGATATCCTCTGACTGAGAATTTGTGATTGGCGTTGAGGTGTGTCTCTTGAATGCATGCCACATCTATTCTATCTTTATGAAGACGCTGTGTTAGGGTGTCTTTCTTCTTGTAAACTCCTTCGGCATTCCACTGTAGTATGTTGAGTGTCCGGGGTATTTGGTCAATAGCTCTTAACCTACTCCTCTGTGCCTTGACTCCACAGCACAGGGGAAGGTGACCACCAGTAGTCATGGGTGGACCCCCTCGAGGCAGGGGGCCCGGCACTATCACCGCCTGATGGGACTTCACGGGATTAGCACCATATTGATTAATTTTGATTTGTGACATCATGAATTAAGTTACGTTGCACTGCTTTGTCAAGCCTGTGGCTCAGTACATCCGATTTCGACAAGCATTTATTCGGGATGCTTTCCCTAGCCTTTGACTGTCCCCAGTCTACCTACAAGGCAGCAGGTTTACGTTGCACTGCTTTGTCAAGCCTGTGGCTCAGTACATCCGATTTCGACAAGCATGTATTTGGGGTGCTTTCCCTAGCCTTTGACTGTCCCCAGTCTACCTACAAGGCAGCAGGTTTGTGTGTCTCTTCGTCTGGTCCCTCTCCCTTGACCTGTCCGACATGGGTGGCCCTACCAGTAGCTGTGCTACCGTCGGCATAGCTCTTGGGGTCATTGGGACGCACAAGCCCCTCT